>CAUYLG010050056.1:0-39311 GCA_963573385.1 Cacajao melanocephalus | reverse complement strand
TGGCAGTTACTGATAAGGAAGGTATGCAGCCCTACCTAGTTTGCAGAGAAAGGCTAGCAGTTTTATTTACAGAAGCCAAGGCCAGCAGTTATTGTGAGGAGAATGGGGCAGCCCTTACAACTTATTTTAAAACACAACTTTATCTTTTATAAAATAGTGTTGTTCAGGGTCTAACTTTAGGCCAGCTATAGCACATAACAAAGGCCACCAAAGTCAGTTGTCCAAGTCTTCAGTCTAATTGATTTTTTACTGCCTCTTACATGGTGGATTGTCCCAGATGGGTGCTAACATGGGGTACAGAGAGCTTTCAACTACGTCCTCACATCATTCACAGATCTTTTCCTCAAATCTCCTTGTCTTCAGTTTTTCAGTCTTCCTTCTTGCAAGTCCTAGACTAAACCAGTAAGCTATTTGCCACTGCCCATTAATCCATGGATATTCTTCCTTTAGGCGATTTTTCTTTTAACATAAAATGAATGACTAGAATCAAATGGATGGCCAGCCCAAAGCTGAGTCTGCTGGAGTTTATGAGTTGGTGGGTTATTTCCAGTTTTAAGGTATTAAAACTAAGCCTCTATGAATTTCTCTTACTGCTGTCTTTCAAGGCCTTGGGCAAGGGGAGACCATCATGGAGCAACAGTCCCTTTTTGGCTATGCTCAAATACTTAGCTAACTTATTCATGAACCAAATTGTTCCTCCTTTACCAGTCTGTCACAAGGGACTCCTCAAGAGAGTATGATGATGTCCCAAGGGAGAGGTATCAGTACAATAGTGGCAAATGGCATAGCATTCTTGGGAATCAACTCATCTAAATTACTTGTTGCATCCTCTGGCATTGCTAGTGCCCTATCCTGGTTGTTACCTTTGGATGTTATAATGTTTTAGGCTTTATATCCTACTCTCTGAAGAACCTTTATCTCATCTTAAACATATTTTATACTTCTTGCTCATTAGTCAAATTGATAGGGTACCATTGACATAGTGGGGTGATGTGCTGTTCAGTCAATGGCTATTTCTACTCTGAGAATGGATTTAGGATTGGAAACCTTTATTAAGGCAGTTAACATGAGCCTCTGATTATACGTCTTTAATTTATTTTGGTTGCACAGACCACATAACACCCTATGACACCACATTTTATTAACCATCTCTATAGCTCCTCATGGGTCAGGTGTCCTGGTAGTCACTCCAACACTTTCTGACCTAGCCACTCATGAATATAATTTTTACCCATCTTACCTCCACCAGATAACTACTAGTTTGGATTTCTATAAGCCCCTTAGCGACAACCTAATTCAGTTCAGTAACAGTGTCTCCTGCAGTCAGCCATGCCTAGAGAGGACATCTACCAAAGCTTCTTATTGACACCTTCTGCCCTATCAGCAATGCATTCCTTATCACATTGCTAAACAGAATATGTAACAGGCTTGTATTCATTTGGGTTTAGATTTTTTGTTCTTGCTCAGCAAGTTTTTGAGATTCACCTGTGTTGTTGTATGCAATATATACCAGTATTTCTTTCCTTACTGATGACTAGTATTGAATTCTATGTATATAGCATAATTTGTGTCCATTCACTTGTTTATGAATTGGTGGGTTATTTCTAGTTTTGAGGTATTGAAACTAAGCCTCTATGAATAATTATATATATATGGATATATATATATATACATGGATATATATATGATATATATGGATATATATATAGATATATATGGATATATATATCTATATATATATGGATATATATATCTATATATATATGGATATATATAAGAAAAAGAAAAAAAAAAGGAAAGGCGTGGTGGCATGTTCCTGTAGTCCCAGCTACTCAGGAGGACTGGTTGAGCCCAGGAGGCAGAGGTTTCAGTGAGCCAAGATTGTGCCACTGCACTCTAGCCTATGTGACAGAGTGAGACTCTATCTCAAAAACAAAACAAAAAAAGAAAAGAAAAAATGTATTTTTAAAAATGACATTGCTATTTAAATTTAGTTTCCTAAATATATAAATTATATAGGCTAGCGGGGGTGGCTCAGGCCTGTAATCCCAACACTTTGGGAGGCCGAGGTGGATGAATCACCTGAGGTCAGGAGTTCAAGACCAGCCTGGCCAACATGGTGAAACCCCATCTCTACTAAAAATACAAAAAATTAGCAAGGCGTAGTGGTGGGCCCCTGTAGTCCAGGTACTTGGGAGGCTGAAGGAGGAGAATTACTTGAACCTGGGAGGCAGAGGTTGCAGTGAGCCAAGATCGTACCACTGCACTCCAGCCTGGGCAATAAGAGTGAAACTCTGCCTCAAAAAAACAATTATATTTAAAAATACAATTGTTTCTACATCTTTACCATGTATCCTGAAACATTCTTAAATTCACATATTAGTTTTAATGGCTTTTCATATGGATTCTGTTTTTGCACATTAATCATGCTATCTGTTAATAAAATTTTACTTCTTCTTTTCAACTAACTTGCCTATGGATCCCATTGCCCCCCGACAAGTCATCCAGTAAAATGTTACTCCCATTAAAGCAGTGGGAAGAGACATCCTTTTTTTCCCAAACTTAAGAGAAAAATAATTTAGCCTTTCATCATTAAACTGTGGTGATATATTAGCCTTTAGTGCATTGTGAAAGTTTTATCTCTAGTTCACTGAAAGTCTGTCATAAATGAATATTGAATTTTATCAAAATTCTTTACTTTGCCTGTTCCTATTGAGATAATTATACCATTTTGTCTTTATTCTGTAAATATAGTGAATTACAAGAATTGATTTTTGAATGTTAAACTCAATTCGCAGTCCTGGGGCAAACCCAATTTGGCCATTTTATAATATTTTCTTTATGTATTACTGCATTATACGTTCCAATATTTTGTTAAGTATTTTTGCATGTTTATTCTTAAGCAATATTGATCTGTAGATTTCTTGTCCTTTTCTGTCTGGTTTTTATACAACTAGGAATAACCTGATTTGTGTGTGTGTGAATGCTTCAAACTTCTTTTTATTATTATTACATTTTAAGTTCTGGGGTACATGAGCAGATTGTGCAAGATTGTTACATAGATATACACATGCCATGTTGGTTTGCTGCATCCATCTCCCCGTCATCTACATTAGGTATTTCTCCTAATGTTTGCCATCCCCAATCCCCCCACACCCTGCTATCCCTCCCCTGGCTCCCCCACCACCCAACATGCCCCAGTGTGTGATGTTTCCCTCCCTGTGTCCATGTGTTCTCATTGTTCAGTACACACTTGTGAGTGACAACATGTGGTGTTTGGTTTTCTGTTCTTGTGTAAGTCTGCTGAGAATGATGGTTTCCAGATTCATCCATGTCCCTGCAAACGACATGAACTCATCATTTTTTATGGCTGCATAGTATTCCATGGTGTATATGTGCCACATTTTCTTTATCTAGTCTGTCACTGATGGGCATTTGGGTTTGTTCCAAGTCTTTGCTATTGTAAACAGTGCCGCAATGAACATAGGTGTGCACGTGTCTTTATAGTAGAATGATTTATTACTTTATTTTTATGTAACTAAAAATTAACATTCCTTAATGATCCCTCTTTATCATTCAATTCAAACAATTTCTTTAGGAGAAAGACATCTTTTTGATATGAGAGAAATTATTGCATAGTAATATTAGCTCTAAATGTTTTGTTCCAACAGATTTTGAGTTTAGAGCATACCTACATTTTAGGCTTGTAACTTAGAAGTGAAAGATCAAAAAGGTAGGGGAAGGTGAATGTTGACTCTTTCCTAATCAGAATGATTTTTAATCTAAGTGCTTGAATATTTTTACTATGTGATTTTACACACACACACACACACACACACACACACACACACACTCGCTCTTATTCTCTTGAATCTTCTCCAGTTGAGGCTGACATTCTGTGAAAGAAAACAGTACTAGCTATTGTGCTCAAGAGGATATAGAAGAGATTTCTTTCCTGTCCCTGTGTGACTTGTAGGAAGTATAGAGAAGCATCTAAATTATTTATGCTCACAAATAGAACCCTGTAACTTTTATCCACGACTGATTTTCCTTTCTGTTATTGCAGCTCTGAGTGGAAAAGACATTGGTGTACCAGCACCGGGCAGCTCGGCTGCAGACGCACAGTGATACTGAGTAACCTGGCAGGCTTCCTTTCAAGTGCATCAAGTGGAGGCCTAGACAGCAAGGGCACAATTTAAATAGAGTCTTCCTGATGCAACACCCTTCAGACTCTGAAAAAGGTCCTTTTTTAGGAGGTGTGACACTCATATTAGATAAGGCAATCATAACTGTAAACAAGGCATACTCCAGAGGACTGACAATGCTTTTAAAAAATCCAATTACATGCTCTTATTTGGTGTTAGTACAAACAGAAAAATAAAAAGCCAACTTATTTCAGCCCCACCGTGATTTCCTCAAGGCTAATTAAAGTGCACTCTGCTGATGCCTAAATAGTTCAACTCCAGGCAATCCAAAGATTTAAAGGGACACACACCCAATCAATGCTTGGCTGTCAGTAAATGGCATTGTGTTTGGAAATGGGCACAATAAGGTCCTTCATTAACGTGAAAGCTGAAAATTTCCCGTGGAAAAAAAAATTGGTCTAATAAATTTACTGCCATAGATATATGAACTAGACTTCATCACTCTGCATAAAGAATTGATAAGTTAAGGGATCAATGATACTTCACAACATATGGCGTGATCAATATGAATTCAGGAAAGAGATAGAAAGACATTAATAATGTATATTTTATGTACAGGTCGGTTTCTAAAGATTAAGGGCTCTATAAATCACACAGGAGCTGAGTATAGCCAGAATGAAAATAATTACTTTAGTAAGTGCAGTATTTAAATTTTAAAATTAGAAAAAAAATCTATATTATCTTGGGTAGCTTTAAAAAGATTTTAAAATATGTTTAAGGTTTTTATTTCATAGTAAGGTTTTGGGGGATGTTGTTGGTGGCTTTTTTCCTTCAGTCATTTTGCATGTCACCTTATTAATAATTCCAAATAATGATAAAGAAATAAATTTGTATGTCTAAATTACTCAGAACTATTTTCAGGAAAAAAAATATATTAGCCATGCCCTAGGGCAGACTGTTAGAACCCCCTGATTCTATTATAAAGTAGGTCTGTTTAGCTCTTTGTTCACTACTGAGGATCAAAATTCATGAATAAGACCTTATGTATTACTATAAAATATGTGCACTGCAGATTTGTGCCGGAGATTAAAATCTTAATCTCATAACTCCTATTCAAAGCTTGGATTTGAAAATTTGAAAACCTAACTGATCAGCTGCCCAGGGCATTCACTTTTCTTAGAACACATCCTCACAAAGAAGCAAATTCAAATTGTGTTATTATGTATTTCTTATAGACATGTTTTTACTGAATGAGGTTTGATAGTATGACATTTGCTTGCAATGAGGGATAATATGTAACAATGTTCACTACATCACATAGGATCTTCTGTATGAAAGCTCATGGGAGAATTTTCAGTCATTCCAGTAGCAAGAAAAGTTAATTTTCTCCTGGAAAAAAAGGTTTATATTTGCTGTAGGAATGTTCTATCAAAATGGAAACAGTTTTTTAAAAAAATATGAACTTATAAGCTATGAGTTTTAGAAGTGTGTTTTAGCAAAAAGAACAAAGCTGGAGGCATCATGCTACCTGATGTCAAACTATACTACAAAGCTACAGTAATCAAACAGCATGGCACTGGTACCAAAAAAAAAAAAGAGATATACACCACTACAACAGAACAGAGGACTCAGAAGCAATGCTATGCATCTACAACCATCTGATCTTTGACAATCCTGACAAAAACAATGGGGAAAGGACTCTCTGTTTAATAAATGGTGTTGAGAAAATTGGCTTTATGCAGAAAGCTGAAACTGGATCCCTTCCTTAAACCTTATACAAAAATTAATTCCAGATGGACCAAAGATTTAAACATAAGAACTAACATCATAAAAACCCTAGAAGAAAACCTAGACAATACCATTCAGGACACAGGCATAGGCAAGGACTTCATGATTAAAACACCAAAAGTAATGGCAACAAAAACCAAAATAGACAAACGGGATCTAATTAAACTTAAAAGTTTCTGCACAGCAAAAGAAACTATCATTAGAGTGAACCAGCAACCAACAGAATGGGAAAAAATTTTTGCAATCTACCCATCTAACAAAGGGCTAATAACCAGAATCTACAAAGAACTTAAACAAATTTAGAAAACAAAACAAAACAAAAAAACCCCATCAAAAAGTGGGCAAAGGATATGAACAGACACTTTTCAAAAGAAGACATTTATGCAGTCAACAAACATGAAAAAAAGCTGACCATCACTGGCCATTAGAGAAATGCAAATCAAAACCACATTGAGATACCACCTCATGCCAGTTAGAATGACAATCATTAAAAAATCAGGAGACAACAGATGCTGCAGAGGATGTGGAGAA
This sequence comes from Cacajao melanocephalus, assembly GCA_963573385.1. Lineage (NCBI taxonomy): Eukaryota > Metazoa > Chordata > Mammalia > Primates > Pitheciidae > Cacajao > Cacajao melanocephalus. The sequence goes on along the minus strand of CAUYLG010050056.1, from coordinate 32,847 downwards.
ATAAGAACAATTTTACACTGTTGGTGGGAGTGTAAATTGATTCAATCATTGTTGAAGACAGTGTGGCAATTCCTCGTGGATCTAGAAATAGAAATACCATTTGACCCAGCAATCTCATTACTGGGTATATGCCCAAAGGATTATAAATCATTCTATTATAAAGACACATATACACGTGTGTTTATTGTAGCATTGTTTATAATAGCAAAGACTTCAAACCAACGCAAATGCCCATCAATGAAGGTTGGATAAAGGAAATGTGACACATATATATCATGGAATACTATACAGCCATAAAAAGGATGAGTTCATGTTCTTTGCAGGGACATGGATTAAGCTAGAAACTGTAATTCTCAGTAAACTTACACAAGAACAGAACACCGAACACCACATGTTCTTGTTCACAAGTGTGTATTGAACAATGAGAATACTTGGACCCAGGGAGGGGAATATCACACATCGGGGCCTGTTGCGGTGTTAGAGGAGGGACAGTAGGGTGTAGGGGGATTGGGGAGGGCTAACTTTAGGAGAAATATTTAATGTTGATGACAGGGGGATGGATACAGCAAACCACCACCATGGCACATGTATACCTGTGTAACAAACCTGCACGTTCACATATACCCCATAACTTAAAGTAAAATAATAATAACAATTAAAATAAAATTAGTTAAAAAAAGAAGTGTGTTTTAATATTACAGTGTTATAAAACTAATATATTGTTATATTATAAAATTATAATACTGTGATATTATCAAATTATAATACTTTTACACATAATTTTAAGATATATCATTATTCAAATATAGGGTTCATTGCTGAATTATTGAAGTCCACCATTCAAAGATCTTCAATGAGTTTTCAGATTTCGGAAAAAAAGATCAGGTGCAGTGGTTCATACCTGTAATCCCAGCACAATGGGGATCAAGATGAGAGAAGGGCTTGAGCCCATGGGATCAAGAGCAGCCTGGGAAACATAGTGAGATACCATTTCTACAAAAATAAAAAATAAATTAGCTGGGTGTGGAGGCACACACCATTAGTCCTAGCTACTCAGGAGAGTGAGGTGAAAGGATTATTTGAGCCTAGAAGTTGAGAGCTTGCAGCTGCAGTGAGCTCTGATTGTGTCACTGCACTCTGGCTTGGGCAACAGGGCATGACACTTTCTCAAACAAACAAAAAGTAAAAAAAAGAAAAGGAAAATGATCCTTAGTTGCTACTTCAGAGCTTCTGGTTTAAAATAGGATCTAGTTAGCAATTATGCATTCAGCTTTTCCATACATTTGGCTAAACTGTATTATACCACAAGAAAAGAGAAAATTTAAACCTACGTAGAAAATATGATTACATGAGATTTATTTTCATTTCTTTAGAGTTTTTGGAACATATTCAAAATTACAGGGTTGCCTTATCTGAGCTGTTGAGATTGAAAGCTAATCCATTATCTCCCCATTCCCATCAACCAACTGCCATTAAAAAATAGTACATCTGTATCTACTAAAATACCTAGATGTTCAATTTTGATGAATAAGTGCTTATTTTGGGGGGAAAGCCAAAATCTCTCTTTCTGTATGTGGTTAGAGATGGCTATACCTAGAAGAACTATGTTTCAATAAAGGCAAACAGCTATAGCTTAATGCATCAGGCAAAGGATATTCCCACAAATAAAGCCATGTATGCAGGAGTGGAGACAGAGAGACTCAAAATTCATGAATTCTGGAACTTAATCTCTACAAAGCACTAGATATTGAAGTAGACGATATGCATCTTAGTTCATTTTGTGCTTCTATACCTGAGACTTGGTAATTTATAAACAATAGAAATTTATGTTTTCATAGTTCTGGAAGCTGTGAAGTCCAAAGTCAAGGGTCCATACCTGGCGAGGATCTTCTTACTGAATCCTAATACGGCAGAATGCATCAGATGGGTGAGAGAGAGGTGGGGAAGGGAGCTGAACTCCTCCTTTCATAAGGACCTCACTATTGTAATAATGGCATTTTATCCATTCATGAAGGCAGAGCCCTCCTGACTCAATAACCTCTTATTAGTCCCACTTCTCAACACTGTTGCATTGGGGATTAAGTTTCTAACACATGAACTTTGCGGGACACCTTCAAACCACAGCAGTATACGAGAAGATCAGTCAGAACAGAATTGGGCCAAAAGATATGGACAACCATCTCTGAGAAGAGGCTCCAAACAGAATTTGTAAAAGAGTTAGGCAAATCCATACTCATTGTTTGGCAAATACTGAGTTTGACAGAGTTTTCCGCCTTAGATAGTGAACGAACAACAATACCAAGTATAGTAAAAGTAACATAACATTTTTATATAAACAGAAAGGAAAATGAAAGGGCATTCTAATAATCCATATTTTGAAAGAGGCTTCTGAATTAAGAATCCAGAAGAAAGAATTCCAAGAGGCAGTATAGTATGTGTTTAAAAACACAAGATTCTTTTTGAGATATTCCACATTTTTATTAGCTTTTTTGCAAGTAAAAAAGGAGAATTTTATTTGTTTCATCTGCAATCTAATTATTAAAATGACCAAGTGTCCAGCTTTCATTGTTAACACTAGTAATTTTAGTAGAATTCTGCTTGTGTTTTGTTCTATGAAATAAATACATGATTTTTATGATATAACTAGTTGTATAATTAGAATTTTTCTTCTTTTATGCACTGTATTGTCTTAAGTAGTATGTACTTTGGAACACACAACTAGTGATTAATTAGAATTTTGCTTTATTAAAGCACAAGTTACCTAATAAAGAAGTATCTTTTTGGCATGGTTCAAAAGCTGGTCAGAATAAACAAGCAAGAAAATACAAAAAAATTGACTGAATTGTGAAAGACATTGTAAAATAGAACAACAGATCTAAAATGGCTCTTACAAATTTTACTTACTTGCACATATTAACATTTAACCATAGATAAAATTAGGAAATATTTAGTTGTAAAAATACTTGAACATGATTGCATAATATAGTTTTGTTGTTGTTGTTTTCTGTCCAATTTCTATTTTAGCTTCAAGGGGTACATGTGCAGGTTTGTTACATGGGTAAATTGCATGTCATGGAGGTTTAGTGTACAGATTATTTTGTACCCAAGTCATCAGCATAATATATGATAGGTAGTTTTTCTATCCTCATCCTTCTCCCACCCTTCACCCTCAAGTAGGTCCCAGTGTCTATTGCTCACTTCTTTATGTCCATGTGTACTCAATGTTTAGCTCCCACTAATCATGAATGGAACATGATTAGTGATTCTGATGAAGCACTTATCAACATCAGTCCTACGTCAGAACATGCAGTATTTAGTTTCCTGGTCCTACAATTATTTAATTAGGATAATGGTCTCCCTAGTTCCATCCATGTTGCTAAAAAGGACGTGACTTCATTTTCCTTTATGGCTGTGTAGCATTTCATGGTGTATATGTACCACGTTTTCTTTATCCAGACCATCATTCATGAGTATCTAGGCTGATTTCATTTCTTTGCTACTGCCATAGTGCTGTGATGAACATACACATGCATGGAGACACAATATTTAAATTAGACAAACCTCTGTTAGAATCTCAATCATATTATATGGTAACTTGACAGTATAATCTTAAGCATGTTATTTAATAAGTCTATGCTCAGTTTACAATTTTGGAAAGCAGGAATAACAAAGAATACCTCATAGTTTCTTGAATTTTAATAAGTGCCATATTGAGCCTGGCATAGTAAATATTTGATAAATGGTAATTAAAATTTTGGCTTAAAACTTTTTATAAAACCTTCTTGCATCTTTATAAGTTCAAAGAAACATGGCCTCTTAAGAAATCAATGAGTTTAAAAGAACCTGAGATTATAAACAACAAAAATAAAAGACGAAAAGTAGGTAAGAATTAAAGTAAGCTAAAAATTCTAGAACAAATTTATATAAGACTGCTTCTTCTGATTAGGAAGTAAAAAACTACACGTGAATATCCACCAAAACAATGACAATAGCCATGTAAGTGACAAAATAAGAGTTTAAAGAAAACCCAAGAGTTAAAAACATTAAAAGCCTAAGTAACCTCAATTTCAGAAAGTGACAACACTGCCAAGAAAAAGAGAAACTCATTTTTTAAATGCCTGCCAGAATATTGAAAATAATATATATATGTCATAAACTAAAGGTAAGTGAAAGACAGAAATTAAAGATCAGCCAGTCTTTTAACAGTGTTGTAGCTACATGTGGCTGTAATGAAAGATGAGATTCCATAAAAGCCCTTACCGTTGAGGATTTGTATCTTACTGCCAATTCCTCTTATCAACCATAAGCAAGCAGTAGTTTGCCAAGAACTAGGGTCAAGGAAGAAAAGCTGAGAGAGATGTAGTGCATGAACAAGGTAGCAAGAGAAATTTCATCATGGCAAGTTGAACCTTAGCAAACGCACAGCACGCTATCAAAGGCTGAGTGCAGGGCAGCAGAGGAGTTGTTACCCTTCTTATGGCATTCTGAGCCTTCATTTTGTCCATTACAGCCACTGTCCAAGGACTAAGGTCAGGACATAATAGCTGATATAACTTCTTTCAAAGCTGTCTGAGTCTTTACTGGATACACTGAAATGATCCACCAAAGGCTGGAGGCAGGACAGCAGAGTGGCAAGAAATCTCTTTATATGTTGATTTTTGTATCCTACAACTTTACTGAATACATTAATTAAGTCTAAGGTTTTTTTTTTTTTTCAGTAGTCTTTAGTTTTCTCTAGATATAAGATCATGTCATCCATCAGCAAAAAGAGCCAATTTAACTTCCTCTTTTGTAATATGGATGCCTTTTATTTCTTTCTCTTGCCTGATTGCTCTGGCTAGAACTTCTAGTACTGTGTTGAATATGAGTGTTGAAAGTGGGCATCATTATCTTGTTCCAGTTCTCAGAGAAAAGGCTTTCAACTTTTCCCCATTCAGAATGATGTAACCTGTGGGTTTGACATATATGTCCTTTATTATTTTGAGGCATGTTCCTTCTTTGCCTAGTTTGTTAAGAGTTTTTATCATGAAGAGATGTTGAATTGTATCAAATGCTCTTTCTGTATCTATTGAGATGATGATGTAGTTTTGTCCTTCGTTCAGCTGATGTGATGTATCACATTTATTGATTTGCATGCATTCACCCAGACTTCCATTCCTGGTGCAAATCCCACTTGATCATGTTGTATTATGTTTTTGATGAGCTGTAGCATTTGGTTTGCTAGTATTTCATTGAGGAGTTTTGCATCTCTATTCATCATGGACATTGGCCTGTAGTTTTGTGTTGTTGTTGTGACTTTGTCTGGTTTGGGTATCCAGTTAATGCAGTAATTCTGGCCTAATAGAATGAGTTATGGAAAATTTCTTCCTCTTTGATTTTTGAAAACAATTTCAGGAAGACTGGTACTAGTTCATTTTGTATCTTTGGTAGAATTTGGCTGTGAATTTATCCAGTCCTGGACTTTTTTTGGTAATTGTTTGGGGGAGACATTTTATAGCTGATTCAATCTTACTACTCACTGATCTTTTCAGGTTTTATATTCTTACTGATTCAGTCTCAGTAGGGTTTATGTTTCCAAAAATGTATCCACTTCCTCTGTTTTTCAGTTTATCAGCATACAGTTGCTCATAATAATCCCTGACAATCTTTTATATTTCTGTGGTATCAATCGTAATGTCCTGTTTGTAGTTTTTTATTTTGTTCATCTGGGGATTTGTTCTTTCCTTGGTTAGTCTAGCTAGTGGTTTATCAATTTTACCTTTTTGAAAAACTAATTTTTCATTTTGTTGGCCTCTTGTATTGCTTTAGTTTCTATTTTATTTCTGTTCTGATAATTATTTGTTTTCTTCTGATAATTTTTGGTTTACTTTGCTTTTGCTTTTCTAGCTCCTTGAGTATATTATTAGACTGTTAGTTTGTAATCTTTCTACTTTTTTAATGGAGGGATTTATTTCTACATATATTCTTAGCATTATTTTTGCTGTATCCCATCGATTTTTAGTATATCGTGTTTCTATTGTGATTTGTTGCAAGAATTTTTTTAAATTTCCATCTTAATTTCTTCATTGACTCAATAATCATTCAGGAGCATGTTGTTTAATTTTCATGCAATTGTATAATTTCTGGAGATTTTCTTGGTATTAATGTCTGGTTTTATTCCACTGTCATCAGAGAAGATACTTGATAGAATTTCAGTTTTCAAAAATCTGTTGAGAATTTTTTTGTAGCCCACAATATGGTCTAACATGGAGAATGTTCCATGTGCTGATGAAAAACAATGTCTATTCTACAGTTATTGGAGAGAATGTTCTGTAGTTTTGTTTTGTCTCAAGTTCACTTTAAATCCAATATTTCTTGTTAATTTTCTGTCTAGATTATCTGTCTACTGCCGAGAGTGGGATATTGAAGTCCCTGACTATTGTTACATTGTACTTTTGCTTTTGGTCTAGTAATATTTGCTTTATGAATCTGAGTGTTCTAGTATCAGGTGCATATATATTTATAATTACTGTATACTAACAAGCAGACAAGATGGCACCAGCCAAGGATAGAGTTCATTTGCATAACAAGATTAGGGTGGGACCACCAGCCTTCCCCGCACTCTTTGTAAATGTCATACATGATCAAACCAATGTGAGCCCTATGTAAATCAAACACCACCTCCTCAAACCAGACTATAAAATTCAGTATAACTGCCACCAGCCAGTACTTTCTCCTGGGAGACCCCTCTCTCTGTATCAAGAGCTGTTTCTCTTTCTCTTCTCTTCTGCCTAATAACCTCTTCTCCTAAACATCTCATGTGTGTCTGTGTCCTAAATTTTCCTGGCACATGACATCAAACCCCAGGGTATATAACACTGACAATATAGCTGCTTCACAACTACTTTACTTTTTGGTCTATATGTGTTTTTACCAGTAAGGTGAGTTTTTTGTAAGCAGCATATCATTGGATCATGGTTTTTTATCCATTCAGATTTTCTGTATATTTTCAGCAGATAATGTAATCCATTTATGTTCAAAGTTATTCTTGATATGTAAGGCTTTGTTTCTATCATATTACTAATTAGGTTTTTGTTGTTATTGTTTCATATATATTTTTGTTCCTTTCTTTTTCTCTTATTGTTTGACCTTGTAGTTTGTTCAACGGTGAATTCTTTCAAACAATTAAGGAAAAAATAACTCTTATACAATCCCATTTAGAAAATAGCAGATGAGGTTAACTTCCTCAACTTACTTTAGTAGGCCAGCATTACTCTAATGACAAATGCTGACAAAAGTGTTATAAGAAAGGAAAATTATAAAGTAATTGTCCTCATGAACTCAGAATTGAAAATATAAATATTGTTAAGACAGTTATTCTCCCTAAAGGGATATATAGATGCACTGCAATCTGCTATAAGGAACTTTTAGCAGAATATTTTTTTAAAAACTGACAACTTAACCCTGAAATTTATATGGAAATTCAAAAGGATCTAAAAACAGTAGTATCTAATAAAAATATATTGCTAGATACATATAATTTTAAATTTTCTACTAGCCATTTTATAAAAGTAAAAATGAAATGTAAAATTAATTTTAATAATGCATTATATTAACCCAATATAATCAAAATATTATCATTTCAACAAGTGATCAATATTGTAAAATCATAGAGATATTTTATATTTTTTTCAATCTATGTTTTGAAATCATGTGTATTTTATACTTGCATCACATCTCAATTAGGATAGCTGCATTTTAAGTGCTCAAAGCCACATTGGGCAGATGGCTAACATATTGGACAGCATAAATCTATAATATGCAAACCAATCTTGAGAGAGGAGGAGGAGAAAGAGTAGGAAGTGGGGAAGAAGAGCAAGATGGAGAAGGAGAAGATAGATAAAGAGAACAGATGTGAGAAGGAGAAGGAAAACAAGAAGAACAACATGAAAAGACGTGAAGGCCTAATGCACCCGATTCTGAAAGTAGCATTAGCATAAAGAGAGATAAATAACTGAAAGATAATCAAGCCTCCAGAGACACAGTAATATTCCCACACATATATGATCAGTTGACTTTCAACCAAGATGACAAGTCAATTCAGCAGGAAAGGAAAACTTGTATTAACAAATTATTCTGGAACAAATGTATAGTCAGATGATTTTTTCTAAGCCTCAAGTTCTAACTCGGTACACGAGAATTATTTTTGAGATGGATCATAGTCCCATATATAAAACCCAAAAATATAAATCTTTCTAAAGGAAACAGAAGGCTATCTTCACAACTTGGAATAGGCAAATATTTCTTGGACAGAACATAAAACACTAAAAATAGAAAATAATTTGATAAATTGGATGTTGTCAAATAAAATAAATGTTAAAATTAAAAGCACACTATTTAGAAAATAAGAAGGCAAACCAAGGACTGAGAGAAAATGTTCTCAACACACTGATGTGACAAGGGATTCAGTGACACTGAGAAGGGCAGAAAACAAACAGGAAGGAACAAGTTTCTATTTCCTCCTCAGGCTTCTTGTCTCCCTGTAGCAATTCCTACTGGGAGATCCTACCAGGGAGCCATATGGCAAAAAGGAAATCCAGAGTCCCAGCACCAACATGGCAAAGAAGAACACGAAAGGATGGGTCTGAAGCTGAAACAAGAGATTCACATTCAGCACAGACATACATAAAGTAATGGTGGATCCTTTATGTGAGGACATCTTAGATGCAACAAAAAAGCTGTATATAATTATATACTATATTGCTATCATTACATTATAAACTGGATATAATTATACTTTGTCTAGAATGTACATATAATCTATTTTTTCCAATAATTAACAATAAGAAAATCACTGTATTGTGGTTCAGAAAAAAACTCAGTATGATATAAAATTGATATTTCTGTCCTCTACTTCAGAGTATGTTTTATTGAGATAATTGAAACTAGTGGGGTACAAGACAGTAAGCTCCTGACTTGCTTATCTATTCTTATTATTCTTATCTATCTATTCTCATGTTTCTTGTTAACCCAAGAAACAAAGCCCATGCTGCCACTTTGGCTGGCCAATAAGTATTATTAACTGTCTAGTCGTTTCTCGTTCTTCTTTTCCCATGTCTCTTTTCTGTATTTGCACTTTCTTCTCAGAAACGGAATTAGAGATGAACCAAGAGGATATATGTGATTCCCACAGGCTGTGAGTCAGTCTTTTATCAAACCATTTAAATTTCTTCTTTCTTCAATAAAACACAGTGCAAAAATTTAACAGATAACTTCCTATGCAAATATAATTGTGAAACATCAAAACCAGTCATGATGAAAGGCACGAACATTGTTGGCTGAACGTTTTCATCTATCAATAAAAACAAAGAAATTTTTAAAAGACTGCTGGGGGAAAGCAAGGATGTGAGAATCCCTCTTTCTATCCCCTTTGTCATTCTAGTCAGTATGTACCAATGTGCCTTACTCCAGTTTTGGCAGCTGACTAATAGAATTGTACAAATGTTGGAGAAAATCCAGAAACTAATGATGAAAGCATTTTCTAGTGATAAAAGTGTAAAGAAGCTTAAAATTACTGATTGGAAAGATAATCCAAAATGAAAAGCAGACAATCCAAGATATAAAGCAGAGAATGCACGAATGTTATTAGCAAAGTGGAAAAGTACCAGAAAGATCTAGCAGACTAAAGTTCACAGTGAGTTAGCACTGCAATGCTTCTCCTTCCTACTGGCAGCAACATAAATACCTAAGTGGGATTGGAAATTATAAATGTGTCATCTATTCACATATGACAAATTTGTCTCATTCCTAAGTTATTTTCTGCCTAATAATTGAGATGGCATTAGAAATTGTGTCCATTTTTAATGTACTTTAATAATAAGAATACTGTAATCAAGATGGAAAATTGAACCGACATGAAAAGACTTCGTCCCTACAACAAACATATACAATTGATAAAGTATATATTTTTTTCAAAATTTGTAAATACAGATTTAAGTTCAAAAATCAGAATATGAAATGTCGAGATGCCAGAACCAAAGGAAATTTCTTCCCTAAGAAGGGAGTTTGAATCATGTGCATGCCACTGTATACCAGGTTGTGAGGTCTGCCTGTGTAAGTCTAGGAATTGAGGTCATGCATCTCATGGTCACGAAGAGATAAACCTACATTTTCTGTACAAGATCCTCTGGTTATGAAGAGAAAGAGGTATCCAATGTAATGCAGAACCCTGAGCTGGCACCATTCCACATGTAAAAATTCACATTTTGGACTACCTATAAAATCATTACCTAATATAAAAGTCTGTAAGACACTCTCAATTTCCTTTTTAAAATTTATAATCCTTCCTTCCTTCCTTCCCTTCTCTTCCCTTCCCTTCCCTCCTTCCCTGCCTCCCTCCCTCTTTTCTTTTTTTTTCTTTCTTTCCTTTCTTTCCTCTTTCCTCTTTTTCCTCTTTCCCCTTTCCCCTTTCCCCTTTCCTTTCCTTTCTCTTTTGTTCTTTCTTTCTTTCTGAATGACAAGATCTGACTCTGTCACACAGGCTGGAGTGCAGTGACATGATCCTCTGCCTCCTGGGCTCAATCCATCCTCCCACCTCAGCTTCCGAAGTAGCTGGGACCACAGGTATGTGCCACCATGTCCAGCTAATTTTTGTATTTTTTGAAGTGACAGGGTTTCGCCATGTTGCTCAGGCTGGTCTTGACCTCATGAGCTCAATTGATCCGCCCACCTTGGCCTCTCAAAGTGCTGGGATTATGCACCTGAGCCACTGAGCCTGGCTGTATTTATTTCTATTTGCTCCACAAAAAATCCACTAGAGTAACTGGGAGTAGATATGTGTATGTATATGTATCCTTTCATTGTCACTGTGTCATAAAGCAAAGAATTACAAAAAAAAAAAAGAGAAAATGAGAAAGGAGGCAATAGTGAAAATTAACTAATTAATAAATTAATTTGTAATCTGAGAAGCAGAATGATCAGTGGTTCTACTCTGGGAGACAGAGAGGGAAGAAGATGAATCTCAAGCTAGTTGTAGGGACAGGAGACCACCTAATTTGTGTCATAAATTATCAAAAATACTCAAGAATTTGCAGCTCCAGTTTCCAGATCCTATTACACCTATTCCTGAACAAAACATTGAAGGTCTCTAAAAGTATTTACATCATAAAGTATGTCTACCTCATCAATGTTCATCCCCTCAGCCTCCTCAATTTCTGGAACACTGAGTCAGGCAGGAAACTTGGGAACCTGACCAACCCAAAGAATAGGCCTAAGATAACATTCATTTAGAGGTCTCCACAAAATGGCTCAGCCAGATCGTTCTTTATAGATGGCCAAAATAGGCAAGTCTCAATTTCCTGCACCAAGTTTCCAAAGAACTTTAAAGTGCCTCATAATAATTGAGTAGGCAAGTAAGGATTGTCAGAAACTTGAAGCAAGCCACAAATACAGAGAAAATATAAAAACAGAAAACTGAAACTATGCAGAAAAAAAAGATAGAAACAAACAGATGAAAATTGTAAATACCATAATTAATATACTTATAGAGATATAATAAAGTAATACATCTAGGAATCAAGATGTTTAAATACTGCATATTTATGGGGAACAGAAAACGTGAGTAAACAAGCTGTATGACAGAATGAAGTGTAAACAGAACATATCATCAAGGAAATCTCAAGAAAGGTCTGGCATGCACCAGAATTTGTCCTTGTGTGTACATGAGGGAGCTGTGGCAGTATACAGTTGTTTTCAAAATATTAATATTGTTGAGGGGCAACCAAGAATAGCTGAAAACTGTGGATACTCATATACATTATATGAACCACCATTCCACTCTAAAGGTAATTGTGCTTATAAATTGTCTTATAAAATCCTGTTTTGAATCTTTTACTTTCTTCACATGAACTGAAAATAATTTGAATATCTAAAAATGTACCACAAACAGAACATTTTTGAGAACATCTAGCATGAATTGAGGTTTCTCATTACCTACAAACACTGTCCCAATTTTGATGGCAGTGCCAGCCTGTCTGGAGCAGCTGCTGCAAACACTCCAGATGCAGTATGGGAGGCCCAGCCAGTGCTGTGTACTCCATGGAGCTGGCAGGAGCCAGGAACAAGTGGGAACCCTGCCCACTTCCAAATTGGCGGGACGGGAGCCCCACCCTCCTGGGCTCAGCTGCAGCTGCCCAGTGTGGCTGTGGACCTGTACATCCCTGTGCTTTCAGGGGCCAGGGAAGACTCCTGCCTCTGCAGGCTCAGAAGTGCCTGCTGTCATTGCCTGGCCTCTCCCTGCTCCCGATGCTGGCTGCAATTTTGGAATAAAATTAAGGCTGAGCCCAGGCATTGTTGCAACCCAGCTCGGTGTGCCAATGTTTGAGGCAGCGCTGACATACCAGCTCCCTGCTACCCCAGGCCTCTCTGGACTTTGGGCACTAATGACCATGGGAAGGAGGCCGAGAACGGGGGGCTGAGAGCAGCTTGGCACTGGCCTGCAGTTACCTTGGCATGAACAGCCTGGGTGCTGTGGATAGCACACTGATGGTGGGTGGCAGACAGGTCCCTGGGTGGAAAGGGGTGGGTCCCTGATAAAACCCTACCTTCAAGCCAGGGATGGTCTGAAGCCTGGGGGCTGGGCTACCAATTCTGGGTTGAGTCCATGGCCAAGAGTGATACCTCAAGGTGCTTTCTCCAGGCCTTTTATACTGCTTATGGACAAATCAGCATGCACTTCCTCCCTTATGAGCCCATAAAAACCCCCAACCTAGCTAGACCCACACAGATACTGGGAAAACTGGCCTGCAGAAGGGAGCTAACCACTGCAGGTCTCCTCTCCACTGAGAGCTGGACGGACATCCTGATGACCTGCCTCAGGAAGGGAGCTGCCCACTGCAGGTCCTCTGTCTGCTGAGAGCTGGACAGATGTCATGACTACCTGCCTGCATAAAGGAGCTACCCACTGCAGGTCTTCTGAGAGCTGTTCTGTCTCTCAGTGAAGCTCCTCTCCTCCTTGTTCACCCTCCAGTTGTCCATATGCCTCATTCATTCTGGACTTGGGACCTACTGAATTGTGGGACTGAAAGAGCTGTAACACAAATAGGGCTGAAATATGTACCCTGCGCACCATGTTGCTGGTGAGGAAAAGGAGAGAAGAGCCGTGGCCCTTCAGGGACCCACACATAGGGGGATCCCCAAGCCAGGGCTGTGACATTATATTTAGGGCTCCATGATTCCTGTCATCTCCAAGCTTCCAAGCTCCACTGCATTCCCCTCCCTTCCAGGCTCCATTGCATGCCCCTCATCCAGATGTGGCACCCAGCAGTGGAAGCCACATCCAGTACATCTGGTCCAGCCACAGCTTCACATGGAGCTGGCACCTATGCAGATGCCTGGAGCTACCTGTCCTGCTGCAGCAGCCAGTGTGCTTGGTTGTGCACAGTAGTCAGATGTCGCACTCACTCACTCACACATCCTCACTGCTGTGTGCCTGGCTCGCCCTTGGCAGCTGTGGGATCCAGACTGGTAGCACAAGCCAATAAGAGCCTGCTGGGCTGAGTGGGCAGATCAAGCCCAGTAAGCACAAGGAATACTCAGGCAGAAGGTGCCAAAGGCCACAGAGGTTTCCAGCTGGTGAAGCAACATCCAAGACAACTTCAAGACACCCCATGACAACTTAATTGTTTGTTATTCATAATATTCTGTGTCTTGTTTCCAGTGCAAATTTTGTGCATTAATCCTCACTCTTATATTGCCTTATTCATGGATGACACAAAGTTACTGACTGTTCTTTATGTATCTTTGTATTATTCCCTAATTAACAAATAAAGTATCTTTATATAATATATATTATACACAACTACTCATGAATAAATGAATAAATGTTTATGAATAAACAACTGAGTCATATTGGGTTAGCCCAATTTAAGTCCGTAAGTTAATTTTGGGTCTGTGTAAAGCATTGGAGAAAGACAATCACTACAGAGTAGCAAACTTATTATAAAATTTATTCTATGCCTACCATGTGCAATATATTATCTATGTTACCCATATTATATAATTTCAGTGATGGGCTGATCATAGTAGTGTTTAACTTCTGTGGTTGTGAATGGAGCAGAGCAATAGAGGATTTGTTACCCAGTATCAGGGTCATAAAAATGGGTTTCACTAAAGAAATGTAAAATGCAAGCTTAGTTTTCAAAACTCTTTCCTGATTCTGAAAAAACACTGTGTTAAGCTTTGAAAATTAACTTATACATCATAGAAAACAGAAGTAAAAAGCCAAAGATTCTACCAGAACATGGAATTTGAGTATATACTCTTTTGTGTAAATAAATATAATAAATGTTATTATAGATGTTTTACTTAAAACAGTTGAAAAACCTTATCTGTATCATGGAATAATCACTTTTGAAAGTATGGAAAGTTTAAGTCATTTGGAATAAGATTATTTGTTAAAATTGATTTAACTGATCTTTGGGACTAGGGGGAAAAGGTGGTATTTAAAATGATTTCCATCAAAATTCAAACCATGGAGATTACATATAGTCAGATGTCTGTAAGGTGAAGCTATTCATGAAAATGGAAATTCTAAGTATCTTCACCCTTAGGAATTTTGATGCTATCAAGTTTTGTTGAAATAAACACAGAGATTTATTCCAAGTATTTAAATATATTCATTAAAGAGCTCAGTAGGAGAAAAAGAATACTGAGACTCTCCTGTGGTTTCTGTTTTCTCTAAATGTTAATACTGGTCACAGTTTATATCCTGCCTACTATAAATACTAAGGTTTTCAATCATTTCCTAGAATATCATTTACCAGTGAATCCAAGCTTTCTCATTCTTTTTAGCAAAATGTAGCTCAATCTGTATCTTTTGATTGCTTTCTTCAGTATTTTAATAATAACTATGTAATATTTGTTATAAAAATAATTAGGTCAATAGCAATGATCATTATTCATTCTTGCACTATGTAAGGAATTAGACTTAGCATTTCACATGTATGTCACTGAATCCTCAAAACAACCGTACTCTGAATATACCCAATTGCCAAATGTACTGGTTTTTTATGTTATTCTAACTAAAGTTACCAAAATATTAGTGGATTGAAACAATACAACTTTGTGATCATACAGTTCTGGAGGCCAGAAGTCCAAAATGGTCTTACTAGGCTGAAATCAAAGTGTTAACAGAGCGGTGTTTCTTCCAGGAGGCTCTAGGAGAGAATCTCTTTCTTTGTTCAACCTTTAGAAATTGTGGTCAGTTTCTAGAGATTGCCCACAATCCTTTTGCTCATGGCTCCGTCCTCTACCCCTAAAGCCAGTGACATCAGAGTTCTTCTCAAATGGCTCTCTCTCTGGTTCTTCACAGTCACATCTTCCTCTCTTTTAAGGATCCTGTGATTACATTGGCTCTGCCCAGTTAATCCAGGAGTCTCCCCATCACCAGGTAGGCTGATTAGCAACCTTAATTCTATCTGCAACCTTAATTCTCTTTGCCATGTACCCTAACATATGAAAAGGCTGTGGGGATTAGGACATAGAGATTTTCGGGGAGCCATTATTCTGGCTATCACAGCAGACATGAAAGGTAAAGGGTCATAATTAGTGCCAAGGCCAACAGCAAGCAAGTGGCCATGTCAGGAAACAAACCTAGCTCTGTCTGATCCTATAAATTTCCCCTCTATATTATCTTAAATATTTATTAAATGACCAATTGAAATTTTAAAATTAAAAAAAGGAATAAAGAAAAACTAAGCATTTGGACAATTATTAAATGTTTAGAAAAATCCAGTTACTTGACCATAATATTTTTCACTTCTCATTCAATTGTTTGGTACAATATAGTTCATAACCTCTGATAATGACCCATTTGCTTCTCTTCTTTATTTACATATCTTGAAACAGCAGAATGGCAGATGTTCTTCTATTAAAAAAATACATGGTGTAAGGAATTAAAAATTGTCATTGACGATGAATTTAGCTATAATAAACTGGCTAGAATCATTCATTCATTCATTCATTCATTCATTTCAGAGACTCACTCTGTTGCCAGGCTGGAGTACAACGGCACGATTTCGGCTCACTGCAACCTCTGCCTCCCGGGTTCAAGCAATTGTCCTGCCTCAGCCTCTTGAGTAGCTGAGACTAGAGGTGTGCAGCAGCACACCTGGCTAATTTTTGTATTTTAGTAGAGACGGGGTTTCACCATGTTGGCCAGGATGGTCTCAATTTCCCGACCTTATGATCCAGCTGCCTTGGCCTCCCAAAGTGCTGAGATTACAGGGGCAAGCCACCGCACCCGGCCTAGAATCATACTTTTTAAAAACTCTATGGGTTTTCAGTGTTAACATCTTTCATATAGCAGTTTCCTACCGTGGCCTACAATACTACAAAAATTATTTCTGCATGATATGGGTTTACCTGAGGCATTGTTATAAGCAGGATTTTTCTCTATTGTGGCTTTGCCACTTTGCCAGTCATGAGAATCTGGGCAACTGACTTAACTTTCCTAAATGTCAGATTCTGTATCTGAAACAAGGATCATTATGGCGTCATCAGTTAGAGATGATAAATGTACATTACAGTATAGAGTTCACTGCATGTCTTCTGATACAACATAGGTACCAAATAAATGTCACCCTAATTATTTTTGCCAATTTTTAGCGACTTATTTGGACACATAATAAATCAGATTGATTGTAGTTACCATTTTTCAATAGCAACATTTACTCATACAAACCAGAGCTTCTTGAGTGGTTTATACTTCAGTATCATTTCTTGCATACTTTCCAAACCTCATATAGTTTGTAAAGGAAAAGGAATATGTAAATAAATTATAAACCAACATTATTATTTCCTTTTTCTTATTTTTTTTTATTCAGCATCTATTGATTTTACAAACCCATTTTGAGGCATAAATCCAAAGGAGTGGCATTTTCAAATATTAGATGATGAAAGCTTATTTGCCCTAAAGACATATGGTCATTGTTCTCTGGTAGTGGTTTTGACTTTCTGGCCCATAGCCTTCACTAAGCTGCAAAACTCCTAAAAGTTATTACTGTGATGATTCAATGCATTTATTTTCTGGATGATGAAACTCCAAACTCCAGATGGGATTATTCTCCATTTTGTGCCTGTCCAGTTCTGGAATTTCTATAGCCTTTATCAATATAAACTAATTTCAGTTGAGTTTAAGGTTACAAGTGACATGAAGCTCAATATTCTCTTGTCCAAAATTATTGAGATAGGAAATGCCCTTTTTGTAACATTATTTTGGAGGCTAGCTTCCATTTCCATGGACTCATGACACCATGTATTAGGTTGGTACAAAAGCAATTGCTTTTGTACCAACCTAGTAGTAGGACATGGGCTCTGTTTCAACTCCATGGCTTGTTTTTAACTCTTAAAGAGAAAGTATGTCCTCGCTATTACCACCATTGTAATAGTTACCCCTCCTGTAGGAAAGTGCTAATTGCCCTGGAAAAAACCAAGATATTTGTAAAAATCATTGTTGATCCCAAATTAGAAAAAATTATAAATCCTGATAAAACAGAAATATATGTATACATATATTAGGATTATAAATAATATATATAATCTTAATGTAATATAATATTAGATGATATTTTAATTCTAAGTATCAAAGGAAGGGGAAAAAACAGCATTAATTTCATCTTTCGTATCTTTCCCATCCCTCCATCCTCGTTTCTATTTTTTCCAAAGAATTGTCTCAGAAACAGAAGTTCTCTTAAGTCAAAATTGTCACGTTCATTATTTTTCACAAATTGCTGCATGGTATAGCAACATTTTATGTAAAAACACTGTGCATATTAGTAAAAATATCTCTTTCTTTATACCCTCGGTAATAGTCACTGCATAAAGAAATGAACTATTTGCTATCACTATTTAGTACCTGTATTAATTTTCCCAAAAACACAAGCCTATTTTATTGGCATATATTCTGTGCTAGACAGATTTTGACTAACAAAATAAAGCCAGTTATCTGTAGATGTGAGAGACTCTTCAATATAAGAGGTGGGGAAATCTGTATATGGGAGGTCATTCAAAAACAATGAACTGAATACAGATAATAAATATGGTTCCATTTGTTCTCTACTATAGAGGGTGAGATATATATATACATATATATATATATTTTTTTCTTATATTATTTTCCCAAAGGACACATAATCTAACAAAAGTATAGGGACAAAAGGAAAACATTCCCTTTACCCTCTAAAGGTTCACTGAAAATCAGCTCACAAAAGACAGATTAATTGGAGAAATGGCATACAAACTCATTAACATGCATGTGAGGCAGAGAAACAGCAATTACCCACCCATCAATGGTGTTCAAAAACGTATATATCATCTTCAGGCTACATAAAGAATGTAGGCCTGGATCCTGGCAAAATTGTTTATGGGAAAGGGGAGAAAAGACGTTTTTTTTTCTTTTTTTTTAAGATAAGGTCTTGCTGTGTCACCCAGGCCAGACTGGAGTGCAATGGTGTTATCATAGCTCACTGTAGCCTCAAACTCCTGGGTTCAAGTCATCTCTTGCCTCAGCATCCCAAGAGCTGGTACCATGCCTGGCTCATTTTTAATTTTTTATAGCTACAGGATCTTACTATGGTTGCCCAGGCTGCTCTTGAATTCCTGGGCACAAGAAGAATTCTGTTGAAGGGCAATAAATGATTACTGGGTAGAGTGAAGGGATTGGCGGACAGAGGTTGACTTGTAAATAGTTCTTTTTGGAATTTACATGAACCTGAGCAACAGACATTATCTTGTGAAAGGGTCTGTTCAGGTGTGGTTACACTCTGAAACTTCTTTCTTTAATAGATAATGAGATACAGGGAGGGGAAGAAAAAAAAATTGTTCTCCATGGTGAGTCCTTACGGTCTTTATATAAATAGGGGAAATGGCTCTTCTAGTGTCTGCTGATATGCAAGAGCTTTAATTTAAAATATTCATTATACCAGGGAGCCATATTTTGGGGTGAAATACCTTGTGCTCCTTCAGAAGTAAAATTTAGAAAACAACACAATTTGTGGAATTTCCTAACTACCTTCAGCTCATCCTTGGTTCTTCCCCTTTGTCTGTGAGTATTAGGTATAAATCCCCTCAAGCTAGCCTCTCCTTGTAGTTTTGAGGTATTTTACAGTTTTTCATCCTGTGCCTTAATTTTAGACCAAGAGAAAACTTAAAGTCCAAGCCCAGCAGCTTACAAACAAGGAAACTGGTTGTAGCCCAAGTGACTTAGCCAAGAGCAGATCTATACTGCAGAAGGAATATCATAGCCAAAGTTTCTGCAGAGTGGAACTTTTTGGCATTGAATGCTGGCTTCACTCATTAAATTAAGTATAGACTTATACTTAACTTTAGGTATTTAATGTGATTAACTTTACAAAGCCTCGGTTTTATCAACCATAAATTAGGAGTAATAATCAAAATACCATCCGGCTAAGGCTTTTATGAGAACTCAATGAAGAAATTTATTTTATATCCTTTTTAGATTTATGTTTATTCACATTTTTACTCCCTTCCAAAACCCCACTAATAGAAATGTAAAGAAAACATAATTGCACGAAAGCTAATATATATATATATATTATGTGTATATATATATATTATGTGTGTGTGTATACACACACACACACACACACACAGAAAGATAGCAGAAATCTATCTATCTATCTGTCAAAAGTGAATGGAGGATTCATAATTTACTTGATAGTGAGGAATACACTAAACGTAAAACTTAGAGTAACAAGCTACCACAGACTGAGAGGGTGAGAATACAGCAAAAATGATGACCAACTGTTACATAAACCACAGGGAACAAAAGAAGAAAAAAAATCACAAGGGTTTTCAGACCCAATGTCATGAACTAGATGGCAGTCTGTATAAGAAGATAGAACCACAAATTTTCACTCCTTTCACCTGTAGCTAGCACTTAACCATAAAAATGGAGGTTGATTCTCTGGAGAAATTGATTCAGGATATTTTCTTTACCCATTTGTGGGACTCACAACAGGGGTGCCTCATTTACTCAGCCCACCCCATGCAAGCCCTCATGGGAGGGAGTGTGCAAGTGAACAAGTGCAGGAACCAGCCACTTTAGCAATGGCAGGAGTAAACTCCATTCACTCTGGTCCATTGGGCTCCACTCCTTGCAGGAGGGAACATGCAGACAAGCGAGTACAGGAACTGGGCACTTTGGCACCAGCAGAAATGAACTCTATGTAGGCCCTGCGGCAGCATCCAAGTGGGGTGCCTGTGATCCCAAGCCCCAGAGGACATGTTACAATACTGTCTTAGCTCTGCTGTCTACAGAAAGCAGTGTGTTGTGGATAATTTTATTGAGCAATGAAAGAAGCTCTTGGCAAAGAGGGGAGCTGAAAAGGGGACAGGAAGGGAAGGTTGATCTCCCCTGAAGTCAAATTTCCTTTTTGCCTCTCTCTTCCAAAGTCAAGTTGCCTCATCCAGCCACTGTCTGAAAGTTGCCTCTCCTCAACACCCAACTGCTGCTTCTTGACCTACAGCCACTTCTCTCTGCTGGCTGAGTCTGGAGACTTTGTAGGCATAGGACAGGGGTGGGATAGGCGGTAGATAGTTTTGGAAAAGGGAACATTTGATTGGTAAAAAGGCACTATTCAGAAAAAAACACTCAGGAGAGAGCAGGCACACAGGAATGGAAGTTCTCACTTTGGGCCACAGGTTTCAGGCTTTTTGGCTCAAAGGTGGGGTTTTGCCAAGGACATGCCCCTGTCTGCATAGAATCTTTCTACCTCCTGCCTCTGTCAAAATGAGGCTAAATAATGTTAGAAGGTGGGGCTTAGAACTGAAATAACAGTGTAGCAATTTCATTTTAATGATAAAGACTGAGGCAGGAAGGGGAACTGAGATGTTTGAAAAGAGAAGGGGAAAAGGGAAATAGCAAATGCAAACTTTCAACTGGGATGTTTGTAGTAGTACAATATTGAATCTTAAAAATTATTTTATTATCCCTGGAAAAGCCACAAAAAATTATTTTTTGAAGGAGTTGTAAACCAAAGATAAAATTCTTAGCCCCTGGAACCATCTAAGCTGATCCCCTCTCTTCACCAACAACATTGCAAAGTTAACCTGAAAAACTAGTTCAGGTTGTGATGGGATAGGGGGATCAGACATACATCATTATACCCTCCTCCCCTTTTGGAATTCAGGAAAAGCTGACCAGCCTTAACATCAGCCAGACCTTAAGTCTAATAAGAAACATTTACAATCTATTTTATCTGAAGTCTACTACTTTTGTCTGCATAATAAAACTCTGGTCTCCACAACCACTTATTATAACCCAGACATTCCTTTATATTGATTCTAGGTCTTTAGATAGCTTAACTCTTTCAATGAATTGCCAGTTAGAAAATCTTTAAATTTACCTATGGCTTGGAAGCCCCCAACTTTGAGTTGTCCCACCTTTCCAGGTCTAACCAATGTACATCTTACATCTCCCTAAAATGTACAAAAGCAAGCTGTACCCCGACCACCTTGGGCACATGTCATCAGAACCTCCTGAGGCTATGTCACAGGTGTGTCCTTAACCGTGGAAAAATAAGCTTTCTAATTTCTCAGATACTTTTGTGTTCACAGAGTATAACTGTTTAACTCTTTTAAAAATGACTGAAAACTCTGCTTTACATTGCTAATTTCGTAGATGAGCACATGACCAAGATATTTGTTTCTTTTTTTTTTTTTTTTTTTTTTTTTGAGACAGAGTCTCTCTCTTATCACCCAGTCTGGAGTATAGTGACACGATCTTGGGTCGCTGCAACCTCTGCCTCCTGGGTGAAAGTGATTCTCCTGCCTCAGCCTCCCAAGTAGCTGGAATTACAGGTACCCACCATCATGCCCAGCTAATTTCTGCATTTTTAGTAGAAATGAGGTTTCATCATTTTGGCCAGGCTGATCTTGAACTCCTGACCTCAGGTGATCTGCTCATTTTGGCTTCCCAAAGAGCTGAGATTACAAGTGTGAATCCGTGCCCAGCTGTGATATTTCTTATATAATTTCCACTCTGGAGAGTTTTCTTTTGGGCCAAATACATGACTTGTTTTCAGTATGTATTTATTTTCTAAGTGTTTGATGAGCATAAGCTATGAATCTATATCCTCTATGGAGGATAATAACATAAATATATATTTGCAGATATGTGCATTTATATAAAACATCAAGCTGGTTGATTCTCTAATTCAAATCATTGTGTGTGTGTTCTTACTTTTTTATTTGCTTGATTTTTTAGTTAATGGAAGGCATGGATTAGAAAATTCCTCTATATTGTATTTTTCATCAAGTTAATGACAAAGTAAATACCTATCACTAGGCGACTGCTTAAATAAGTCATGATTAAATAATTACATACTATAATCATTAACTAAAGACCATGATATCTGCAGTGGGGGAATGGGAGAGTTTCATTTTCTATTTAAAAACCATCTGCAAATTGGAGAGATGCAGCCTCCAATGTAAAACAAAAACCTGCTCCAAAGGGGAGTTGGAGTGTTAGAGATTATCAAGGCAAAAACCACAAGGCAGGGGAGGGAGGCAGGGGAATGAGGAAAAGAGACTTGACTGGAAGAATTTTAAGCTCAAAATCACCAGTCTCTCTCAGTTGATTGGTTCCAGGTGGTCTGTTGCTAATGAGTTGGGGAATTTCCAGCTACTGTCTATCTCAGCATCAACAGTAGAAACTGGTTTGGTTTGGACCACCTGCAACACTTTTACCAAGTGTCTGACATCAGATGCCTGGAGACAGAGTCAGATCCCACTTTTACCAAGTTTCACAGGTAGTCCAAACCAGACCAAGTGTCACAGAGTATGTAATTGCTCCTTCACTCAGCTGTGGCCCCTGATTTTGTTTTTGGCTCAACAGCTTTGAGCACCTATTAGCCACATGGAATCCATTTTTTTCTGTTGGCTGGGGGCATACTTTAACATAATAATGTAATACAAAATATGTAGCATATAGTTTAATCATTATACATTTTATATGCACAGTATATGACTAAATAATTATATTCAAATGTAATGAAGTATAAAGTGGCCAATAGCAAAATCGACATAGATCTTTTATTAATAAGGATAATGCCAAAAATATAAAAGTAAATACAAAGATAAAAATAAAGTTATAAAATAGAATTATAGCTATTGTATAATTTTATACTTGTTTAAGTAAATACATGTTCATGAATGTATATGGTTGCACAGTCATGCATAGAAATAAATTTGGAAGGATATGCCCCCAACATATTAACAGTGGTGATTTAGGATTTGGGGGATATAAATGATGGTCACTTTTCCCTTTATTTTTGTTTGAGTTGGTCTGACTTCCATAAGTATATTGTACTTTAAATTTAAACAAAAACATAACAAAACTGGGCTGGGTGTGGTGGCTCATGCCTGTAATCCCAGCACTTTGGGAGGGTAAGGTGGGCAAATCACCTGAAGTCAGGAATTTGAGACCAGCCTGGCCAACGTGGTGAAATCTCATCTCTATGAAAGTACAAAAATTAGCTGGGCATGGTGGTGGGTGCCTGTAATCCCAGCTACTCAAAAGGCTGAGATGAGAGAATTGTTTGAACCCAGAAGGCGGAGGTTGCAATGAACCAAGGTCACACCACTGCACTCCAGCCTGGGCAACAAGAGTGAAACTCTGTCCCAAAAATAATAATTAATAATAACACTTTCATTTTGAAGAGAAATCAATAGGTAAATTGGCTATCATTAATCATGTTCCAAAGATGATGTTACTTATTAAATGTATTCTTTTGTATCCAAAGTTTCATAAATTAAACAGAATTAAACATAAATTAAAACAGATAAACTATTCATAGGCATTTGCTCTTGAAGGTTGCTCAACTGCCAAACACAAAAGTCAATATGTCATTGTAAGAGAAAGGAAAAACCAAACTGTTTTTCCTACTCTCACACACAACTCAACGCAACCCTTCTGACACGCCAGATGTGTGGGAATTGTTACTCTATACACCAAGCAAGTCTGCAGGGGACACCAGCTGGGTGTTGTCTAATTCAATTCAGTTCTGACACTAGCTTCCTGAAGATGGAGTCAGATCTCACAAGTTAAAAGGCTGAGTCCTATAAGAGCTCTCCCTTATTTCAGATGTTAGTTGCAAGTCCCAGCTTTTTTTTATCTGTGCTTCTGAACAACAGGTTAGGGCTATGATTTAGAAGGTTCCCAGTCTCCTTCTCAAGTTCCATTAATTTGCTATTGGGAAATAAAAATAAAATCCCAAGAACCCCAATCAACTGAACAAACCCCTTGGTTGTCTTGGCCAAGGGGACCCCAGAGAAACTTTAAAAACTGAGTTCTAGGCCATGACAGGACAGGAGGTTGGTTACACGTATTATGTCCCTTCCTCTTTAACATTTAGCCAGAATCCTTTCCTAAGGCATAAGCAGAAGCCAGCTCTGGAATACAAGAAAAGAAGGACACATTCCTTTTTTGCCTTCAGCTATGATCTGATGTTACCACTGGACCCCCGTTCCTCTTTGCAATTTCAACTTCACAGCTCACCAGTTTCACAATGAATCCCTTACTGAAAAATGACCACCATCCCAGATAGGTTTTGCAGACTCGAGAAGGTTGCTCAGTGAAGGTTTTTGTGGTCACCTTTCGACATCAGAAGACCAAAAAGTCCAATCTCAGGTTACACTAATGCTACCATTTTTTTAAACAAGCAACCCATGAAGAGGCATGAAGATCAATTGTGCATGTTCATGTTTCTCCTTTTGTAAATATTCATGAGTCCTCCTATAGTTTATAGAATATATACACTTAGCCACCCTGCTTATCATAAATTCCTGTCTTATGCTTCTCTCCCTGGAAGTGATTTTAGTGGATGCTATACTTCCCAGCCTAACAGAAAGGCCATCCTATAGGCTGCAACACTTTATGAGAAATAAAGCTCTCCTTTCCGAATTTATGAACCTCATAATTATTCAGTTGACACTAGGAAGGTTCCTATGTATCAGGGAAATACTTAGCCTTTCTCAAAGGTTACAGGGTATGGGGTTGAAATTCCCAAATTCCCAACTCCCTAATCATGCCTTTGACTTTCTGTTGACCAACCCCCATCCTGAAGCTATCTAGAGGACCCTAGTCACCTGTCATCTCATTAGCATGCAAAAGATACTCATCACTTTGGAGTTTCCAGGGGGTTTAAGAGCTCTGTTCCAGAAACAAGGGGCAGGTAGAGACCAAAAGAATATTTTATATTGCATCACAATATCGCAAGAGTCTATACCTCAGAGCTCTGTAAAATACCATTGCAAATCCTGTTGCTTCTTGCAAAGTACTTGTGTTATTTAGTTAAATAATCCAATAAGCACATACTCAAGCTGTAGCTTTGTTTATATTTTCTCTGAAGATATGTTCCCAAGTAATAAAATATATTTATTATTTGCCAAGTTGACCCTTAGAAATAAGTAGTTTTTTCTTTTTTCTTTCTTAAAATGCATTAGAGACTATAGATATTTAGAAATAACTTTTGTTTAGCTTATGTGGGTATTATCTGATACAATAAATTACTATACTTTTTTCACAGAGGAGTTTTAATTCTATAAGTTGTTTACTTTGGGATAAAGATTTATTAAGTCATGCAAGTGTGTATAAGCATTACTCCAGCATTTTGATGACAAAGCATACAATAAATTGTATTATTTATGATTTTTACTTTCATACAATGAGGAATTCGATTTGAAATCTGTTCATGGACTAATATTTCACTACTGAGGCTATACTACCTGCTGGAAAGGGGATATGTTTTTAATTTAATTTTCTGAGTTTTTGATGGCGAATGCTTTGTAACTTTTGCATGACATATATCAGGTCAAAATTTACTATTCCTATTCCATTTAGTAAAAGTGCCCAAGCCATATGGTTTCTATGTTCTAGTCTGATTACCACATAATATGTTCTTTTTATCTCTTCTTTAGCACTCAAAACAAAAATACAGACATCCTAGACTCTGAGCTTCTCTGATCTTGTATGGTGAAGGGCCCACTCCTATTTTTCTTATAGTTTTCAATCAGTCCTAGAAAACATATTTTCATACAATAGATCACCATTTCAAATTTTTTATTGTCAATATTCATGTTTTCTCAAGCAGACAGTACTGTTTTAGTGTACTTAGTTGATTTACAAATGACTTGTACTGACTAATGTATAAAATGTCTTAATAAGAGCAAGGGTTTTATCACGAAAACTGTGCCAAAGTCCTAAGTCCAATATCAATCATAAAGGGATTAAAGTCTTAAGCTTACACTGTCCTCTAAATTAAGGAAGTTGTCTCAGCTCAATTTCCAGCAGTTTCTGAATGTGATTTAACCGGATACGCAGTGATTAAATATCTTGTTGCTATCCATTTCTGGGAGTATTAACTCCATTTAAATGAATTCTCTTTCTCAATATTTATTTCAAATAATCCCTAGACTGTCTTAGCTTATGTTTATAACTCAGGAAGTTATTTCATGTAGAAAATCAAAAAACTTAAACTTCAAATTTCAGTGCTATTAAGCTTTTCTTCTTGAGCAATCTAATGATAGGGTGTTAGTGCTGGGATGCTACCAACAATGAGAGCACTTAATAAGTCATGAATATGCAAGATAGAATAGAGAATGCTGAATTAGAAATCCTGAGACTCTACCTGATCAGCTTTTCCTTAATTCCAGAAACAATTTCTGCAATGCTTAATTTTGCAAAATAACCTCATCAAAGATGAATCGAAAATATCCCTATATATTAGATACATTTTATTAATAAATTGATCATATCATCCTTATTTATCAAGTTACTAACATGCAGAGAATCCAGGAAAGATAGTTATGAAGGATGGATACTTGCAGGTACCTTCCTTCAAATATTCTAAGCGAATTGAGACATTTGAAATTTTGTTGACATTCTATTTATTGTTATTGTCTTTTTAGTGATATTTTTAAATGGTTTCAATTACGGCAAAACAGATGTAACATAAGATTTACCATTTTTGCCATTTTTAAGTGTATACTTCAATGGTATTAAGTATATTCACACTGCTGTTTGATCATTACCACCATCCATCTCTGGAACTCTTGTTATGTTTGGGAGTTTCCAAACACAACAAGAGTTCCAGAGATGGATGGTGGTAATAAAATTCAGTACCCATCAAACAATAACTCTATATCTTCCCCCTCCCCCAACTTTTGGACAGAACCACTATTCTACTTTCTGTCTCTATGAATTTGACCACTCTAAGTACCTCATATAAGAAAAATCATAAAATATTTACCTTTTGTGACTATTTCATTTACATAATGCTCTCAAGGTTCATGCATGTTGTAGCATATGTCAGAATGCCCTTTTTTAAGGTAGACTATTCCATTGTTTGCATATACTACATTTTGCTCATAAATTTATTCATTGATGGGTGCTTGGGTTGCATCTGCCTTTTAGTTATTTTGAATAATACTGCCAGGAACATAGTGTACAAATATCTCTTTGTGTCCTTGGTTCAATTCTTTTGGGTATTTACCCAGAATGGAATTGCTGCATCATATGGTAATTCTATCTCTAATTTTTCAAGGACTTGCCACACTGTTTCTGAAAGTGGCTGCAGCATTTGACATTTCCACCAGTAATGCACAAGCATTCCAATTTCTCCACATGCTTGACAACATTTGTCATATTTTTATTATTTATAATAGCTATTCTAATGAGTATGAAGTACTGTAATTGTCCTTTTGAGGCTGAACATATGGAGACGATTCTGTTAAAAAAATATACTTGGTCAGCCTTAGAACTTCAAATAAGAAACGGTTTCTCAGGTTTTTATCATAGGTATCAAGGAAAATAGCATATAGACCTACTTATGGAATGCCAAAGTTATTCTGAATCTCAGACCAGTTCATTCATTCTTTCAACAAGTTGTATTAAATGCTTTTACTATTTTCCTACCATTGTGCCAGACAATAGGAAGTCTGCTCACAGTCTTGTAGAGGAGATCAACAACCAAACAAACACAGTTGCCATTATAGGGAAAGTCTTTATGATTGAAGAACATGAGAGCAATTTAAGCAACCCAATCTGGGGACATCAATAACAACTTTCTCCAGGAGGTAGAACTAAGTTCACACTTGAGTGAATAGAAGGCAGCAAGAAGGGAGAAGAAACTAGAACACATTCCAGATATTAGGAGTCAACTTCAAAATTGCATTTGGTCTTTCCTGATAGATTCTAGTAGCTCAGAGTTCATTTGCTGCCAATAACAAGGTAGTAGGCTGGAAAAATGACGTACTGGTTGCCTCAGAAACTCACTTTTATGAATAATGGAAATTTGCAGAAATGTACTTTATCCTATTGATTTGGGCATTCACATGTTAATCTGGAATTTTCTGGCATAGGTGTCATATACCCACATGCAGAATTACATGCTCTCTCCCAATACATGTTTGGCTAGCGTTTTCAATGAAAGAGGATCCCACAACTAATGTGGTAGCAGAAACTGTATTTCCCCTCTTCCTGCAGCTGAGAAACACAAGGATCCTGAAGCTTTTGGGGCACAGACACGTAGGCATTGCAGAGGTGGAGCCAAGTAAGTCTCCAGGGTAAGGATGATTTTTTCCCTAGGTGCCCCTGAAAGACAAATGCTGGAGATCACACAGAACACAAATATGCACAATGTATCACAAAGGGTTTTCATACAAGTACTGCGTGTAGGGGAACAGCCTGGGCAAACCCTCAAAATAAAAGAGACCCCAACTCACTAAGGAACATAAAATAACAAAGTACCACAATGTGTTGGCTTAATAAAACTTACATTTATTTTCTCACTGTTCTGGAAGCTGCAAGTTCAAAATCAAGGTGTTAGCAGGATCTCATTTCCTCTGAAGGCACTAGGGAAGAATTGTTTGCCTCTTTTCAGCTTCTAATAGTTTCCAGGAATCCCTGGCCTTCCTTGACTTGTAGCAGCATGACTCCAATCTCTACCTCCGCTACCACTGTGTACTTCCTTGGGTCTGTGTGTCTCCATGTAACCCTCTCTTAGGGACACTAGTCCTACTGGATTTAGGGACCAGCCTAATACAGCATTGCCTCAACTTATTTCATGAGCAACAACCATATTTTTAAATAAAGTCATATTCTGATTATCCAAATAGCCAAGAATTTGGGAGGGATGTTATTCAACTGGCACAAATATAACCATGGAATTTCAGACTGGACCATGACTTTTAATGTCTTAATTCATCAAAAGGAAACTAAGGAAGCCACTGAGGAAGTTATTTGATTGTGGTAAGATATCAAATGATATGCTCTGATGTACAATTTATCAGATTATTCTAGCTGTACGTTAAGAAGATATTTAAATTGAGGAATGTGTCATGATACGCCTTGGGTCAGATGCTAAGTGGAAAGTTAATGAAAAATCTTGTTTATTCCCTTTTCATCCTAGGCATTAAAAAAAAATGCAAACAAAACCCATACCTAGTAATTTTGTAGTTCACTGAAAAATTTATATTTTCAAAAATAATGAATTTTCTATATTCAGTTATGGTAACAGATATATCCCATCTGTATTTATTTATGTACTTATTTTGCTTCTCATATAATAGATATATGCGGAGTACTTATCACGTGTTAATCAGTAATGCTAGGTATTGAGGGTACAATGAGGAGGAAAACAATAGACATGTTCTTACTGTATACAAATGGGTATACAGTAATTATAATTAAATAACCACAAAAACTAAATGCATAATTAAAAACAGAGACAAGATCTATGAAGAAAAGATAGAAACACTTTCATAAGTGCATTTCAAGCACTTACAAAATGCAAATAGGTTACTCCGTTTGGTTTGTGACATTGTCTTATAATAGTACTTTGGACAAGAAAGTCTGATCCAAGCAAGTGTGGTAGGCAGAATTTTAAGGATGGCTTTCCGAGAACTTCAGACAAACACAAATATAGCATTGCTATGAAAGGATTTCAAAGATGTAATTAAGATCCCAAGTCACTTGAGCTTAAAATCAGAAATTATGTAGATGATGCTAACCCAGGAAGGTTAGTTCTTTAGAATTAGAGAATTTTCTCTTAGCATCAGAGGAGGAAGTCAGGGAGATCAGAAGCACCAGAAAAATTTGACACAATGTTGCTTACTTCAAAGATAAAGGGAACCATGTGATGAGAAATGCAGGGCATCTCTAAAAGACAAAAGTGACCCCAGGCCAAGATCCAGCAAACAAGGACCTCAGTCTTATAGCCACTAGCCTTGAATTCTGCTGACAATCTAAATGAGCTTGGAACAGATCCTTCCTCAGAGCCTCCAGAGAAGATTCCAGCCAGACAACACCTTGATGTTGGACTTTTTAGACCCTCAGCACAGTGTTGAGCTTTGCTGCACTTCTGACTTATAAAAACTATAGATAATAAGTATGTTTTGTGTTAAGCCTCTACTTTGTGGTTATTTGATGTACAACACTAGAGAAATAATTCAGCAAGTAATTGGAGATGGAAGTGAATCATAGATAAAAAAATCTAAAGAATTAATGTGCTGAGAGGTCTTAGAAATTGATTAAGAGTAGCATCCCTCAGTAAGATCTCCACCAAAGGGATCTGCAGTTTCTACTCCATTCTTAGGAACTCACTACAAACCAAAGAGTAACCATTGTAAGATGACACAACTACAGATTTTGTCCTTATAATGAGTTGACATCTATCTTTCTTTAGTTTCCAGCTCTGGGTCCTTGTTCTAAGCTTGAGAATTGCTGAAAGATAATACTCATAAAAGCTGTGAGCTGATGTGACCTACTCATAGCAAGGAATCAGTTTAGTATTATCTGTAAACAATGACAGACTCAATGAAGGGACCTGCATTGGCTACACTACTTTGTTCAAATGTCTCATGAAATAAACCATTTGGTCCTTACAAGGTATCAGTGTCCATTTAACATTTGAGGAAATAAGCTGGAAAGGGTTAAGTAAGCTGCACCTAATCAAAGAGCTATTAAGTGGTGGAAACAGAATGCAATGCTCATTTGAGTTGCCTGTTAACTATACTTATCCTTCTAGAAAAGGTTATAGTTTCTTGGTTGAGTAGTTTTGGGGGCATCAGATAAAGTGGTTCATTTAATCAATGATTAGAACTCCTATGTAGAGGGATCAATGTTTAAAAGGGTGTTGCTACTTTCGTATTCGTATTTTCATCCAGTTAAAAACGTTATTGTTATCTTAAGAGGATATATATATTGCAGCAAAGGTTAGGTTATACTATTGAGATCTACTGAACAGAAGAACCCAGTCATTGGAGGTCAGCAATTCCAAAATGGAGAGACATCTGGGAACCATTTAATTAATTGATTTTTTCAAATGAAGAAGATAAGTAATGCCTTCAATTTTATACATAGTGCTGATCCCCTAACTATTCTCTAAATTGCTCTGGTAACAGTAGTACAAGTCTTTTGATATTTGGGGGCCATATTTTTAGAAGCTTCATTATTCTTCTTCATAACTATTACCATTTCCCATTTTACATTTTTTAAATTGTGTACTACTCTTGCCAGTTAGCATTCACTTTATTGTTTGGTCAGTTCCATTGAGTCAGGCACTGTTGAGCTTTATCCATGTTTTCTTTCTTTTAATTCCCTGGGTTTAACAATTTAGTCATTTTTTTTTAATTTTCAGGAATTGTTATTTACCTTGGGATTGAGTACTTTGAAAAATTGAAATTACCTTCTCATATAGAGTGACTTTGGTCAGCTTCTATTTAAGTAGACATAAAATGCCCAATCATTTGCTTTGAAATTTGTTCATAACATGCATGCATGTGATATGTTAATTTATTTAGTTACAGTGGACCAAAAACAAAAGGAAGCATCACCTTTGTTGCATTTATAGGACCCTCTTCCCCTTTATAAATAACCTCATGTTTATTTACAGCAGACAATGCTAGTTAAGTCTTAGTAAAGAAGAGAACCATGCACCTGATATTTCGCATACCTTAGATATGAAACATATTACATGTTTAAACATATATTCCTTTGTAGCTGTTTCTCTTCACTATTCCTCTCTCTAGACAAGAGATGAAAAATAGATTTTACTCTGCATGCCACTTCCAAACCATTGATTAGGAATGGCTTTCAAATGAAAATCTGAGAATCATTCTGAGTTCAGGGTCTTGTTCAGGAGTGAAGAATATCATGATTGATTATCAAGAGCACCAGGGACACAGAGGAAAGTGTTGGCATGCATACCATGTACCCACAATCTCATCTTTTCATCTCACTGCTTGGAAGGAGGAAATTGGGTGTGGGTGTTGTGAAAAGCCCTGGCTCATGTGATGATTTTGTCAACCTAAAATAATAAAAAAAAATAAAAATCAAATTTAAAGAGTTTATTTAAGCACAAAATTTGAGGACAGCCCACCCGGAAACACCAACTCTTACAGAATGGAATCAGCATCCTAAAGTAGGGAAGTTAAGGCTTCCTTTATATAAGCAAAGACAGGGGAGTTTTTAGCAGGATTATAACATTTTTTATACAAGGTTGGCACAAAGTTGCACCAATTTAATTGGTAATAGGCAGTGTTTCTTTTGAGGGAGGGTAACTGTAAGGCTGATAGCCTCGCTGGGAGCCGGATGGACAATACCCACCCACCCCCTCCGCACCTGATAACACTGTTATCAGGAGGCCAGACGTCCTACTGGCGCCTGCCTTCTCCATGCAGGCTCCCCACACCCACTCCTGCATTCCACCCCTAGCCCCACACTCAGCACTAAATCATGCTGTCAGCCCAAAATTCAAAAATCCCGGCGAGAGCCTAACCAATGGCAGC
>CAUYLG010050055.1:0-174706 GCA_963573385.1 Cacajao melanocephalus | reverse complement strand
GTTACCCACCCGGTCCTGGGCCGCGGTGCCATTTTTTATATTTTATAAAAAAACACTCTTTGGGCCACTCCTGTATTTTTTTTTTTTTTTTTTTTTTTTTTTTTTTTTTTTTTTTTTTGGTGAGACAAAGACTTGCTCTGTCGCCCAGGCTGGAGTGCAATGGCGCCACCTTGGCTCACTGCAACCTCCACCTTCTGGGTTCAAGTGATTCTCCTGTCAGCCTCCAGAGCAGCTGAGACTGTAGGTGCACACTACCACGCCTGGGTAATTTTTGTATTTTTAGTAGAGATGGGGGTCTTGCCATGTTGGCCAGGCTAGTCTCGAACTCCTGACCTCAGGTGATCCACCATCTTGCCCCCTAAAATGCTGGAATTACAGGCATGAGACACCATACCCAGCCCATCTGGGCTATTTCACCTGTGTGACAGAATAGCCAGGGGGAATCAACACTGTCCCTTCCTGGGTCATTTCCAGTGAGAAACGAAGAGTCCCCTACCTCAAAAGGGATAGGGAATCTTTCCCTTCAGTCTTTGAAGCATAGAGAACAGTCAGGGCAATGCCATATGTTGACTGACTCAGAGGAGTCAGGATCCACCCTGGGAGTATGGAGTGGGGGATAAGTTCAGCTCCTCTTTTGTTCATTGCAATATTATAACACTATTTGTTTTCTGCCATTTGTAGAAAACATTTTGATGTACCATAATTTAGATTTTCTTCTTCTGTTAGGTTGGTGTAAAAGTAATAGTGGTTTCACAACGGGAACACATGGACACAGGGATGGGAACAGACCGGGGCCTGTCAGGGAGTAGGGAGCTGGGGGAGGGATAGCATTAGTAGAAATACCTAATGTAGATGACAGGTTTTCTGTACCCATAGTATACATGTGCCATGGGTGCAGCAAACCACCACGGCACGTGTATACCTATGTAATGAACCTGCACGTTCTACACATGTATCTCAGAACTTAAAGTATAATAATAATAATTTTTTAAAAAAAGTAATTGTGGTTTCAGACTGTAAATTTTAAGTCATTATAACTAGGTTTAAACAATCTTTATCAAAACCTGACCCATTACACCCACACATTTGTCCCAATGAGAAATAAGTTTGTTTATTCCTGTAGCACAAAAATCTGTGCTTCAGGATTTGATGAATTCTTGGAAAGCATTTTCTGCATCCTGCTGATCGTGGAAGCGTTTTTCTTGAAAAAAGTTGTCAAGCAGTTTGAAGAAGTGCTAGTCGCTTGGCAAGAGGTCAGGTGAAAATGGCGGATGAGGCAAAACTTTGTAACCCAATTCTTTCAGCTTGTGAAGCCTTGGTTGTGTGAAGTGCTGTTGGACATTGTGGAGAAGAATTGGGCCCTTTCTGTGGACCCACGCCAGATGCAGGTGTAGCAGTTTTCGGTGCATCTCATCGATTTGCTGAGCATACTTCTCAGATGTAATGGTTTTGATGGGACTCAGATAGCTGTAGTGGATCAGACCGGCAGCAGACCACCAGAGTGCCCATGACCTTTGCTTGGTCTAAATTTATCTTTGGGAAGTGCTTTGCCACTTCTTCTCGGTCCAACCACTGAGCAGCTGATCATTGCCAGTTGTATAAAATCCACTTTTCATCACACGTCACAATCCAATCGAGAAATGGTTTGCGCTGCTGTGTAGAATAAGAGAAGATGACACTTGAAAACCATGTTTTAAAAAAATGTTAACTAACTCATGAGGCACCCACGTATCAGCTTTTTCACCTTTCCAATTTGCATCAAATGCCGAACAACCGTAGAATGGTAGATGGTGAGTTATTCAGTAACTTCTCGTGTAGTTGTAAGAGGATCAGCTTCAATGACTGCTTTCTATTGGTCGTTGTCAGCTTCTGATGGCCAGCCACTACGCTCCTCATCTTCTAGGCTCTCATCTCCTTTGCAAAATTTCTTGGACCACTGCTGCATTGTACATTGGTTAGCAGTTCCTGGGCTAAATGCATTGTTGATGTTACGAGTTGTCTCTGCTGCTTTACAACCAAGTTTGAACTCGAATAAGAACACCGCTTGAACTTGCTTTTTGTCTAACATCATTTGCAAAGTCTGAAATAGATATAGAATAAACTGCAAGTAATAAGTCATTAGCAAAAAGATGAGAAATGTGCATCAAAATGATGTGTAACGTTGTATAACATGACCACATTTATTTAAGAATGTATTCCAATGTCAAACAGTAAATTTCAACAATGTAAAAACCACAATTACATCTGCACCACCTAATAGGAACATAAAATGAATGCAGTAGAATCATGTGATACATAAAATTGATTCGTGGGGATCATGTGGGATTTTAATTTCCTTTTAAAGTACTGCTTTTATGGAAAAATGCATTCTAAGTTTTAACAAACCAACTTCCAATTAAGTAACAGTGCTTATTCCAATGTTTAGTACAGAGTCTGGCATGGGATAGCTGATCAATAAAGATCTGTTGAAAAGATGTAACTTTGGAAACAACCCATTGGTGAACTCATAATACCTGTCTGCAATCTAATCCTTCCCTCAAGGAACTTTCTTACAGGGAAAGTTGACATATGTCAAAAACAATATTTGTGATCAGCAGAAGAAAGTACAATACAATTCTAAATCATATATTATCAAGAGCATCAAACATGAAGTGTAGCCATTAAGATTGAAGGGCAACCAGGGGAAAAAGACAGCAACTATTGCCAGAGTATGCGTTGTTAGACAGTTAAAATGAAAGTTGAATCCTCCCTCCCATAAAAGCGGCAATCAAAATATTACACTATTTTATAAAAATATAACCTAATAAACTGTGAAATTGAGAAGAATTTTGTGTGGTGTTTAGGTATATGTTTAAAAATATCAATAATAAATGTATCTTAAATCAAGCTGGTATTGTTAACATGCAGTTAAATATTTTTCCGGCCATGTCATTGCAATATATGTTAGAATTTCATCAGCTATAATAAAAAAAAATGATTTTTTAGTTTCAGGAACTCAAGTCATGGACAATATGCTAGATGTAGCTTTAGTTCTTTATTGCAGAACAAGGCCTGGTCATGTTGGAGTGGGCCATTGCTTTTAAGTAATGAATTGAACCTAGGAAGCCTCTTTTGCCTCAAAATTTCTTTCCTATTCTACTATCTCTCTAGGTGGAACTTTACTATTAGATATTTATTCATTTGGCTCCGCATATGTGTTCTTTTGAAAGGCTAGTTATTCATCTCTTAATATGAAAAATAGCTCTGATTCATTTTTCCTTCTTTGCAATGAAACCTGGTCATTGAGAGGATATATTAACATAAAATCAGCGATTAACACTTGCAGACATTACATAAATCTCTGGTCACAGAGACAGAGTATAAGTGGTCTCTCTTTTAGAAGCCATAATTTAGTGGGAAGACACAGTTAAACACAGTGATGTAATGGGAAGAGTTATAGGCATAGCGATTCTGATTCACATATTAGGTAGGCAGGTGTGAATATTTTTTGAGGATATGAACCAAAGCATAGGAACCAAAGCAAAAAGAGGGCACTGAGTTTTGGTGAGAAGGAACTTCTAGTATAGGCCAGATGAAGAGGATATGGATCATGTTTTAATTATTTCAAAACAATTTTTATAAGTGGAAGCTTTTATAAAATAATCTCTTAAATTGAGAAACTTCTGTAACATTTGTTTTAAATTTAGAATTGGTTATAGTCAATTAATAACCCTTGACAACACAATGTGTAATACAAATGTTACAAGATACCTCTAAGTATTGTGGTGATGTCACTCTTGTTCTCCTCCATTTCCCAAATACATAACAGATTAAGGTAAAGTGACAGACATGTACACAAATGATGGTAATAATTGTATGATTTGAAGTTACTCATGACTGACAAACTGTCACAACATTCCTTGCTTGTTTCCAAATACTCTTCCTCATGTCAGCAACAATTTCCTGTGCAAAATACCAGAGCAGTTTCTCTTAAGACTCAGTCTCCCACTCATCACCCAGATATCATTTCTGAATTATTTTCAGTATTAATTTAACCCCTAAGTCCTGATGGTAAAAGTCCTTAAGTTATGTGATTGTGTGCTTTGATTTGCCCATAAATCCAGCTCCCAGCACCATCTTCAGCCATAGATCACATTTGTATGATAGTCAGCCTCTAGGATATCACTGTCCATGGCCTGAAGGCTGAAGGACTTGAGTGTCAAAGCACTCGCAAGATTCTCAGTCGTCTTTTAAAGTAGGAATCACGTTTTCGTGGGACCAAGTGGTTTCTTAACCTTGGTATTTATTGTACATTTCGAGCCCGATAATTTTACATTGAGAGGGGCTGCCTTTAGCAGCATCTCTTGCCTCTAGCCACTAGATACCAAAGCACCTTCTGCCCTCAAGTTGTAACAACCATACATGTCTCCAGACATTGCGAATTACCTCTAGGAAACAATATTGTCCCGAGCTGAGAACCAATGGGCTACACACCAATATCCACTCTTTAGTCATGTAATTGATATTGTTTGCAGGTCTATTTTGTAGAGCTGTATGGCGTGGAAAGGAAGTCTATGCATGACGCAGTGAGAAAGAATGGACAGCCCAACAGATCAACACCCATGGCCAACAATACATCAAAACACACTTCACCAGAGATGACAGGAGGAAAGTGAGGTGGGAGGTGAATGATGTGGTATGATTCAACAGATTTTTTTTTCTTTTTATGTGCATTATTTATTTTTTTTCTTTTAAAAGTAACACATGTTCATTATATAGAAAAGTAACCAATATACAAGTATAAGGAAGAAAAAGAAAAATAGCCCTAATATCACCACCAGGAGATAATGGTTATTGCTGTAAATTATATTATTTTTTTCTAGTAGTCACCACTTCTCCATGTGATGTGTGGGGTCCTCCCTGTGTCTAAGGGACCTGCCTTGGCCAATGAGATGTGATGGAAATGATGGGCTGCTTCTGAGTGCAACCTTTAAAAGTCACTATGTGGTTTCTCTTTAGCTTTTTTCTCTTCACCATAAGAAGAACAAAGTACAGAAAAATGGCTGTTACTTTGCACTAATTAGTAGAAAAAAGAAGACTCAAAACAGAGCTACAACTGATGTGAAAGTAGAGCAAGAATGAAGTATTTGTTATTCTAAATCCTGGGATTATTCATCACAGCAGCATAATCACATAAAAAACTTACAGTATGTTTTGTTCTAGTCGTTTATGTACATATGAGTACATATAAAAATAAGATATAAATATATTATCTAATACAGTCACATTTCTATATAAATACATTTTTACACTATTGAGATAATTTTCATTTTATAATGTTTGTGATTTACTTTTTTCTCTTTATAATTTTCAACTACAATTATTCATGTCTTACAAAGATTTGTAGACTATAACTCAGGAGGATGGTATATAAGGTATGTAGGAAGAGAATATATTGGCAAAACGGTATCACCTTGTATTTTAGGTACATAGAGGTGTATCTTTAGTTTAGAAAGAAATAGAATGTGTCTTACTTAACTCTTGACTGATATTGCTTTACTTACATTTTCTGTGATGTTTCTCTGTCTTTATTATTACTTCTTCTAACAATTTCTCATATAGTTACATGGGAACAGTGACAAGTTGAGTTCTTTGGCAACAATTATAATTACCATATATTTATATGCACAAATATATTTGTCTTATCTTCATGATTAAGTATAAATTATTGAAACAGAAATGAGTTTTTAGAAGCTGGATGGCTGTTTGGGTTTGTAAAACAAGTTAAACTTGGCAATAAGGCATGTGCTTTAAATTTCCCTGGTTTGTGGCGCTGTTTACTCTGGCGGCAGCGCTATTCTTAAGTCAAGCTTTCTTGCTCTCCCCCATAAACTGTTACATGGTAGAATGATGTCGGCCAACCCTGAAGGAAATATCTGGAAAGAGCCCATTTATTTTCAATCTGATGCTGACCAGTCATGCCTCCAAAGTGTCTCATTAGACTATGTGGAAAAGCTATCAGAGACTTGGAGAATATCATAACGTGGGCCACCAAAATGTAAATATTTGATGGACAGACCATGAAAATTTAAGTGTGATTTTGCAAAATAGGCTATTACGATGTATGTAGCTCAGGCCCTCAAGATGTTCATTAGTTTATTTTAACTGTATCTTAAAGCAATGACTTACCAGATGGTAAGAAATATATTTTTACTGAGTTTATCATGTTTTACCTTAGCTATTTTAGTTGATGGTCTTGATGTTTGAGTCTTGCCTAAGCACAAAAAAACCCTCTTTTTTGTGTCACAAATACACATACCTCTGTATGTGTTTTATTCTAGTCTTTTATATAAAAATATAAAAATAAGGTATAAATATTTAATACAGTAACATTTCTATATAAATATATTTTTACACTATTGAGATAATTTTCATTTTATAATCTTTGTGATTTACTTTTTTCTCTTTATAATTTTCAACGGTGATTATTCATATCTTACAAAGATCTCAATTTGCTGTGTGACTGTGTGAGACAGCTTCTCAGTTGAATGGGAACTTAGACAAGAATGAATCTTTGAAGGCTCAGATAATATCTTGCACAAAATGAGAGCTTAGTTGTTATTCAAGGTGTTAGATGGGTGTTCTGCATGCTGCTAAGGAAGGAAGGAATGGTTTTTCTGCTTATAGCTTCTTTAACATCACTCTAGTTGGGTGCTGCTGTCATTTCCAGCCAGACTTCTCCACAAAACCCAGTGTTTCAGTTCATTCATTTGTTTGTCCAAAAAAGTCTGTGGACATTCTATTATTGTCCAGTTTCTTAGGTTACAGCAGGGTTTGATAAGAACTGCAAAAATCCACGCCTCTGAAAATTATAACACTTACATTTGTGGTGGATTGTGGCTTAGTGAAATATTTACTTGCATGATGTCATTTGATTCACAACCCTGTGAGGTAGAGAAGACAAAATTGTCTGTATTTTATAAATTAGCCGATTGTTGTGTTTTTGAGTACAATTGTCTACTGATTATAAAGTAGCATCATTAATTAGAATTTTATCTATATGCTACCAAGGAAGTTGACCTATATAGTAGTGGACTCAGTGAAGTGGTGGATGGAAGGATCACTGGGTGAGGAGACAGGAAGGTGAGGGAGTGGAGACAATGAGTATTTAGAGAACTCTTTTGAAGAAGTAGGGAATGGGGGAGAGCTGAAGTAGGAGCGGAGAGGTTTTTCTCAAGAAATTTTGGAAGCACGGTTACATGGTGATAAGAATGAGCCAGTAACAATGCAAGAACTGATGATGCAGGAGAGGGGGAGGGGTCAATTGCGAGAAAAAGTCTCTGAAGAAGCTCAAGACGGATGAGACTAGGGTATAAAACAGCCTTCGAAGAGAGGAGGAAGATTCAATTCAGTTTAAGAGAAGGAAGACAAAGAACACGAACATGGATAGGTAGGCTGGTAAATTTTGTGATGGAAAAATGACACGATTCTCATCTAATCAATTCTCTTTTCTCAGATAAGTAAGAGAAGTTCTAGCTAAGAGTGGGGAGCATGTAGATGGTGCTGAAGGTATAAGAAAAAAGGAAATGATGTAAAACCATCATTGTATATCTCACTTTACATTTTTAATGTAGTAGGTTTTCTCTTCAAGTTTCTTTTTTCTGAGATGGAGCCTTGTTCTGTTGCCCAGGCTGAAGTGCAGTGGCACAATCTTGGCTCACTGCAACCTCCACCTCCCAGGTTCAAGTGATTCTCCTGCCTCAGCCTCCTGAGTAGCTGGCATTACAGGCGTGCGCCACCACACTTGGCTAATTTTTATGTTTTTGGTACAGACAAGGTTTCACCATGTTGGCCAGGCTGGTCTCAAACTCCTGACCTCAAGTGATCTGCCTGCCTCGGCCTCCCAAAGTGTTGGGATTACAGACATGAGCCAATGTGCCGTGCCTGAAGTTTTTATATAAAAATAAAAACACTAACCCTGAGAAATGTACATAATTGTAAAAATCTTAACTGTTGTCCTTATTGTTCACTTACTTTGTATCAGCCCACAGATATTTTTACGCCTTAATGTCAGGTCATATAGATTAGCTGAATAGCCTATCTTAGGAAATAAATTTATGTTTTGCTACTGGTAAAACATGCCTAATATGCTATATTTTAAAATTGCTGATGATGACTCTTTGCTAGTTTTGAGGTTTAAAATATTTGTTGAACTAATGGTGGTTCTGTTTGTGCTTTGATGAACTCTGTAATGAAGTTTTGAAATATTGAGTAGCAGTTCCTATAAAATTTCAGCAAAATTTTTATACTTCTAAAAACAACATCAAGGTATGGATATTTTTAGGTCACTTATTCATATCATTTCTACATATCTTCTGACAGTTTTTGTTTCAGACTACATTTTCAAGGCTGTTTGTCATGCATGTTTACAAATATCCCTGAAAGACAGAGATCCCTATGGAATAAGGGAAAGATTTTCTTCTTGACTAGGATAATAAAGATAATAGCTCTCACTGGAAAAGGTTAAGCAGATTTGTTAGCAAGCCCTTATTATATTAGGGTTTTCCTAAGTTTGGAATTCCTCAGTTATGACACAGACCAACTCTGTATATAGCACTTACCTAGGTCTACCTGTATCACTCCCATGAGACTAGGGGGACAAGGTGGAACCAATGGGAGTGTGAAGCTCATGCTGTCTGCTGTGCTGTGAGTAACAGAGCCTTTTGTCTCTGACCCAGAAGTCTCATGTTCTCTGACATTTACAGAACTGTGGCTAGCTAACTTGTTAACTTACAAGTAGGGTCTAAACATCTCAGACCCTTTGCAGTTCCTGACATTTCAAAAGCTACGTCAGCACAGTCGCTTAATATCATGGAAAAATGTAAGGCACTCTTCTTATTCTTTGGAGTTCTACTTTTCCCTCTAATCTTTTCCCTTTTCTCTTCCTTCTTTATTTTATTATTTTTAATTTTTGGGATTGAATTTAAACACGTAATTTTTTTATTCAACATTTAAGACACATATTTTGCTTTAAAGTCTTTCAGTTATAATATTTAAATTACTTCCTTGGCTTTTAAAAAGGACAACTTTTGTTAAATTTGTCTTTTCTAAAGGGTAGTTATTTCAGAAAAAATTTTCTTCTGAGTGGGAAGAGTAATTGCTTCTGAGTCACAGCAAGCAATGGATTGAATTTTAAACTCTGGAGATCACATTCTAGCCGAGCAATCTCCCAAAGAAAAGAAGTCTAATGTAGCCCCCTAAATATTAAATAAGTGGCAGCAATGATAAGTAGGGGACTGCTTTGAACTGACGATGGAGAGTGAGCCCCCCGTGGTTTACCGAATTTAGACTTGGAAAAATGAGAACTAGCATGTACAGGCATAGTAGAAACCAGGGTCAGTCAATGGGGGCAGTCAGGGAAGCCCCAGCCGGCTTCTTTCAAGAGATACAACCAGAGAGAGGGTCTTGAAAGTCATCAAGGAGTGAGACACGAGCAGCTTAAAATGCTCTGGAGATGGCAAGGGAAAATTACATCCTGTGCTTTCAGGGCTGCAGGATGTGGGTTGACAGAATCAAGCATGGAATTTTCCTACTCAAAATGAGGGGACAAGACTGGTGATCAAAGACCAGAAATAAATAAAGGTCCCAAAGCAGCTCAGACTCGTGACCCATAGTGCACAGTGAAATCCAGTTGCTTTCACCCAAGTGTAAGAAAATTTAAGGAAACAATGAAGCGATGAGAGCATGCCTAATTCAGGAAAACAT
This sequence comes from Cacajao melanocephalus, assembly GCA_963573385.1. Lineage (NCBI taxonomy): Eukaryota > Metazoa > Chordata > Mammalia > Primates > Pitheciidae > Cacajao > Cacajao melanocephalus. The sequence goes on along the minus strand of CAUYLG010050055.1, from coordinate 164,962 downwards.
GGTGGATGGTAGACGGCCCTCTCGAATTGCCTATCTTAGAACTTCACTAAATATAATTAAATAAATGATTATTTAAGTATGCAGTCATTCAATCTATTTAAGGATGTTAATGCTTTTTGTTTTTGTCTATTTTTTTTTTTCCAAGACCTCGTTTTTGCTCTGTTGCCCAGGCTGGAGTGCAGCGGTGTGATCTCGGCTCACTGCAATCTCTGCCTCCTGCGTTCAAGCGATTTTCACGCCTCAGCCTCCCGAGTAACTGGGATTACAGGCATGCACCACCACATCCGGCTACTTTTTGTATTTTTAGTAGCCAGGCTGGTCTTGAACTCCCGGCCTCAAGTGATCTACCTGCCTTGGCCTTCCAAAGTGCTGGGATTACAGACTTGTGCCACCGCACCTGGCTTAATGTACATTCAAGGGATTAAAGTTATATATTATGAAAACACTCTCACTGTCAAGGTGTCCTAATTCAGAAATTATTGCATTATATTTCTTCCTACAGGTATTAAAGTAAAACAAAATTGTAGAAATGATAAGTTTTTATTAATTTCTTTGAAATAAAATGTTAAATGAAGCTGTTCTATCACACAATTTCTACCTGTTTTTTAAAGAACATGGCCTTTGAGATCTATTTTGGATAATGCTAGATGCTTAACCTCTTTATCTGAGGAAAAAGACACAATGAATTACTGATGTTTAAGTGACTTTTCTTAATGCTAATTGAAAAAAGTAACCATGAAAGTCCTGCTTAAAATTTTACTTTATTTTATTGTTTTACAGACTGGGTCTCACTCTATTGCTCAGGCTAGAGTGCAGTGGCACAGTCATGGCTCACTGCAGCCTCAAACTCCTGGGCTCAAGGGATCCACCTTAGCCTCTGGGGTAGCTAAATGTGTACCACCTTGCCCAGCTGGTTTTTACATTTTTTATAGAGATGGGATCTTGCTATGTTGCCCTGGGTTTCAAATGCCTGGGCTCAAATAATTTTCCTGCCTTGGCCTACCAAAGTGCTGGGATTTCAGGCATGAACTACCACACCTGGCCCTGCTTAAAATTTTAATTCTCATGTTTACAGAATATTGGCTACTCCACTAAAAAAGCATGCTCTCAAGAAGAAAAGTAAGCTAAATAAGTGGGTGAGTGGGAAGGTAAGAAGTTGTATGGAATTTGCCCCATATGCCAGGTATTTATTTCCTCACTGGATGTTTAATGCAAGACAGGTACTTATTATCCGTCCTTACGAAGCTTACTTTCTGGTTGCAGGAGACTGACAACCAACACCTCAAATAATGTATCAGGTGGTGTTAAGTGCCATGGAGGGATATAGAGCAGGAGGAGGGGAGTAAAGAAGTCTGGGCATGTGGTGAAGATGTTGTCAGAGTCGGATATTTCAAAAATATGCATCTGATAATGCCCTTTGCTCAAATCCTTCAAAGCTATCCCATTACTTCAGCACCAAGACCACACTTCTAAACCTAATGTACCCCACCTTGTGTAGTTTGACCCTTGATAAACTCTCCCCCCTCAACTCCTCCAATGCATGCAGACACATTATTCATTTCTGCCATATTTAGCTCCACAGACTGCCAGGTTACGTCATCCTTGCGTGCGTCTTCTTGTTTATTGACCTGCAAATACCTATTCTTTGCTCCCCGATTCTGTCTGATCTAATAAAGCTTCTTCTTATCACTTAAGACTCCAACCTAGCATCATATTTTCTTAGAAGTGTTTTTAATCCATTTTATCTAGTATCATAGGTCGGTTTCAATTCCTCCTTTTTTCAGGGCTCTGTAAATGGCTTCCCCCAGGTTATGCAACTTACTCAGAATTCCACAACACTGTCCTCTGTGCTTCTGTCTGTTCTAGCACTTTTCACATTGTGTTACTTCTATAAGAAAGTTTGGAATTAGATTAGCATAAACAAATAAACATCATTCAATTCTAATAATTCTAATTGATTCTTCCTACTGCAGTGTGAATTCCTCAAAGACAGGTTTTGAATATGCTTGCTTTTACACTCCCTGCATGGACACAATCCTTGGCACTTAGATACATCTCACAAATGTTGTTTAGTCAATCCATTTTATATGTAAACACTCTGAGCTCTAAATCTTTCTTGTTCTAGTGACAAGGATGTTCTATAGTAATTTTCTATACAATAGTATTAAGATGTGTCACATGAATATATCCACACGCAATTTTTTTTTCTATTGTAGATGCCATATCATATTCTGAAGACATAATGTCATCTAACACTGAATTCATACTAGATGCCAAGCACTGATCTATGCACTTTACATAATAAGTAACAGCTTGTTTACTCCTAGACAATTCTAGAAATGCAATGGGTATTATCAATTTCCTCATCTTGCATGAGTACAAAGTGGTTAAATAACTTGCTAAAGGTTAGTCATATAACTAAGTTTCAAACCCAAGCAGCCTAACTCTAATTCTATGCTTTTAACCACTATACTATACTGCCTACTTTTTACTAAGCTTCAGAAAGTTAAATTATTCATTCCTTAACAGAGGGGAAAAGAGGAAGCTGAGAAATACTGGCATAGAATTTGAACTACTGAAAAAATTTTAAGGGTTGTTTGGTATGGTGTGGAGGGTGCAAAGTACCTTAGGAATCGTGCCAAAGCTTTGAACTTAAGCCTCTAGGTACAGTATATTAGACACATGATATTTTTGTCATCTGCTGCCTTCAATAATAATTCATTTAATCCAGTAAAGGGTGGTAAATGCTTTGGAATACATACAAGATGCTGTGGTTGCCATGGGGTAAGGTAAGAAGATATAAAACAGATAATTAACTCTTTGTAGCCTGCAAAGAGTTTTTCCACTGTATACTTTCTATATGTTCTGCTGGTAAAATAACAACACCCATTTGAACAGCATGCTCACACGCCCTGTTTCACTGGATTCTTTCCACAACTCAGGAAGGTGTAAGCAGCGCATTCATGGTCTGTGTCTTATAGATGCAAAGACTCAATTTGCCCAAAGGCATGAGTGGGGAAATGTGAAAATGAGTGAGAGATATGAATTGCATCATTTGCTCCTTTTCTCTCCCCTTTATTTTGCCTTTCATAATTATATTAGATAAGACAGTTTAATTGCAATTTATCTTACTACCATTTATCTAATGTAAAACAATGCCAGGTGGCTCACACCTGTAATCCCAACACTTTGGGAGGCTGAGGTGGGCGAATCATGAGGTCAGGAGTTCTAGACCAGCCTGACCAACATGCCAAAACCCCATCTTTACTAAAAATACAAAAATTAGCTGGGCATGGTTGTGCCTGCCTGTAATCACAGCTACTCAGGAGGCTGAGGCAGGAGAATCACTTGAACCTGGGAGGCGGAGGTTGCAGTGAGCTGAGATCATGCCTTTGCACTCCAGCCTGGGCAACAACAAGAGCAAAACCCCATCTCAAAAAAAAAAAGACTTTGTAAAAAGATTTTCATAAAGTTAGGTTTAATAACTTTTTTGGTGCTAAAGTTTCCTACCCTTTATGAAATAATGTTGAGAATAGATGGCACCTTTTTAATGTTTTTATTTGGCAGAACTCAAAGTTGATAACCCTACCATATTTAGCATCCAATTAAATTGCTACTGGATAATGACATGTAAAAGTCTGAGAAACACTAATCTAGCTTACAAAGGAGAAAGCTGAGTACCAGGAAGGACCAGTGACTTCCTTCAGCCCACCCCACTCTCCCCAGCAACAATTAAAGGCTAGTTAGTCTTACCTGCGTCCCTCTTCACCAAGCCCACAGTCATTCCAACAGCCTCACAAGCAAAACTAGAGCTTGTAGATAATTCTCATAACATGACTCATTCATTAGGGTTTTGATAGCAATTTTCTGCTGTTACTTGCAAGAGTGTAAGTGTTAAAGATGAGTGATTCTCCTTTAAAAAAATGTGACTTCTCGAACACCATGCGTCCGGTGATTGTTAAAGCCGATGAATTTTCAGTCTATTTCATGAAGCAAGTAACTGAGTTTCAATAATACATGCTCAGTGGGGGTAAAATCAGCTTCCAGAATTTTGTCAGAAACACCTTTTTTTTTTTTTTTTTTTTTTTTGAGACGGAGTCGTGTTCTGTTGCCAGGCGCCAGGCTGAGGTGCAGTGGCATGATCTCGGCTCACTGCAACCTCCACCTCCTGGGTTCAAACAGTTCTCCTGCCTCAGCCTCCCAAGTTGTGTGTCACCATGCCCAGCTAATTTTTGTATTTTAGTAGAGACAGGGTTTTACCATATTGACGAGGATGGTCTTGATCTCTTGACCTCATGATCCACCTGCCTTGGCCTCCCAAAGTGTTGGGATTACAGGCATGAGCCACTGCGCCCAGCTCCTAAAAAACACTTTTCTACTTAGATTGGATTCAGTTTTCGGCATGGACCTGTCATGTATTACTGATATCTCTCTCAAGTCTGTCACTTTTTGCCACTTATTGAGTTTCAGATACATATTGCATTAGGAAAAATTGTACCTACTAAATTGTTTTGGTTATCCAGTGTATATAAAAGTTATGTTTGTACTATAATTTAGTCTATTAAGTGTATTTCACACTTACTTGGAAGAGTCTGAGTGTTAAAGATGAGTGATTCTGCTTCACAAAAAATATAACTTCTCCTTTACAAAAAATGCATTATGTTAAAAAAAAAGCAATGTACATACCTTAATTGAAAGATGCTTTATTGCTGAAGATCATCTGAACCTTCATCCAGTTCTAATCTTTTTGCTGGTGGAAAGTCTCACCTCAATATCTGTGGCTGCTGACAGATCAGGGTGGTAGTTGCTGAAGGCTGCTTCTTAAAGTAAGGCAACAATGAAGTTTGCACATTGATCGACCCTTCCTTTTGTGAAAGATTTCTCTGTAGCACGAAATGCTGTTTCATAGCATTTTACCCAAGTGGAACTTCCTTCAAGTTGGAGTCAATCCTCTCAAATCTTGCCACTGCTTTATCAATTAAGTTTCTATAATATTCTAAGTCCTTTGTTATCATTTCAACAATGCTCACAGCATCTTCACCAAGAGTGGATATCTCAAAAATCCAATTTCTTTGCTTATCCTTAAGAAGGAACTTCTTATCTGTTTAAGTTTTACCATGTGATTGCAGCAAGTCAGTCACATCTTTAGGCTTCACTTCTAGTTCTCTTGCTATTTCTGTCACATCTGTAGTTACTTCCACCACGGAAGTCCTGAAACTCCCTCATCAAAGTTATCCAGGAGGGTTGAAATCCACTTCTTCCAAATTCCTGCTGATGTTGATATTTTGACCTCCTCTCATGAATCACAAATATTCTTAGTGGCATCTGGAATACCGAATCTTTTCCAGAAGGTTTTCAATGAAATTTGTCCAGATCCATTGGAGGAATCTAATCTGTATCTGTGTTTATGGCAACTATAGCCTTATTAAATGTATTTCTTAACTAATAAGACTTGAAAGTCAAAATTATTCCTTGATCCATGGACTACAGAAAGGGCGTTGTGTTAGCAGGTATGAAAACAGAATTAATCTTCTTATACATTTTCATCAGAGCTCTTGGGTGGCCAGGTGCATTGCCAAGGCGCACACTAGTTTGAAAGAAATCCTTTCTAAGAAGTGGATCTCAATACTGGGCTTAGAATGCTCAGCAAACCATGAAGTGAACAGATGTGTTGTCATCCGGGCTTTGATGTTTAATTTATATAGCAGAGATAGCATTGATATAGCATAATTCTTTAGGTCCCTACGATTTTTGGAAAGGTAAACAGACAGTGCCTTCAATTTAGAGTCATCTAGCTGCATTACCTCCAAAACAAGAGGTCCATCCAGCCTGTCCTTTGAAGCTCTGGAGCCAGGCATTGACTTCTTTTCTCTAGCTGTGAACAACCTATCTAGCATTTTCTTTCAATATAAGACTGCTGTGACTACACTGAAGATCTATTGTTTATTGTAGCCACCTTTGTCAATGATCTTAGCTAGATCTTCTGGATAAGTTGCTGTAACTTCCACATCAGCACATGTTGCTTCATCTTGCAATTTTATGTCATAGAGAGGGCTTCTTTCTTTAAGCCTCATGAACCAACTTGAAAGTTTTCTTCTGTAGCTTCTTCCCCTCTCTCAGCCTTCATAGAATTGAAGAAAGTTAGGGTCTTGTTCTGGATTAGGCTTTGTCTTAGAGGAATGTTGTGGCTGGTTTGATCTCTCCAGACCACTAAAATTTTCTCTGCATCAGCAATAAGGATGTTTTGCTTTCTTGTTATTCATTTGTTCACTGAAATAGTACTTTAAATTTCCTTCAAGAACTTTTCTTTTGCATTCACAACTTGGCTAATGGTTTGGCACAAGAGGCCTAGCTACTGGCCTATCTTAGTTTTGACATGTCTTCCTCACCAAGCTTAATCATTTCTAGCTTTTGATTTAAAATGATGAGTGTGTGACTTTTCTTTTCCCCTGATCACTTAGAGTCCATTGTAGGGTTATTCACTGGCTTAATTTCAATATTTTTGTGTGTCAGGAAATAGGGAGGCCTGAGGAGCAGGGGAGAGAAGAGGGAATGTTTGGTTAGTGGAGTAGTCAGAACAAACACAACATTCATTGATTAAGTTCACTGTCTTATACAGGTGTGGGACATGGCATTCCCAAAAGATTACAATAGTAGTATCAAAAATTGATGATCACAAATCACTATTATAGATATCATAATAATGAAAATGTTTGAAATATTTTTCAATATTTGAATATGAATTACCAAAATATGACTCAGAGACCCAAAGGGAACATGTATTGTCGGAAAAACGGCACTGATAGGCTTGCTTAATGTAGGGTTGCCACAAACCTTCAATTGCAAAAAATCCAATATCTGTCAAACAAAGCACAATAAAAAGTACAATGAAATGAGAGATGGCTGTACACAAGCTGGCTTGATTAAATTTATCAAAACACATCAGAACTTGCTGCCTCACCTTGCACTTTTATGTTACAGAGATGACCTCTTTCCTTAAACCTTATGAACCAACAATGTTTTCTTCTGTGGCTTCTTCACCTATCTCAGCCATAACAGAATTGAAGAGAGTTAGGGTCTTTCTCTGGATGAGGCTTTGGCTTGAGGGAATGTTGTGACTAGTTTGATCTTCTATCCGGATCACTAAAACTTTCTCTGCTTTGGCGATAAGGCTGTTTTGCTTTCTTATCATTCGTGTCCTTATTGGAATGGTCATGCTAAAAATGGCCAAAAGGGAGGAGGCAGAAAGAGAAGAAAAAAACTGCAGAAAAAAAGCGGAACAACAGACTGGGACAAATTTGGGTAGATCCTGCTTGTAAGCTTTTGAGATATAAGCTCTTTTCCCCGGCCTGTAAAATTCAAAGTACATGGGCCAAGCTCTCTGAGAACTGGGCACCCCTCCTGGGTGAATGTTAACCTCAGGGCTTCATTGACTTCATCCAGAGAAATGTAATCTCCCAGAGCACTTGCAGCAAGTAGAATGAAACCAGGGAAAATCCTTGATCTATTTTGCAATTAATGCTTTCAGAGAGATTTTTGAGAGACCAATGTAAATTTGGATATAGAAATATCTCATAGATTTCAGACACTCCTTAGAGAACACAGGGCCATAATACAATGAACAGATTACACTGTGCCATTAGTAGAGTCTTATCCCCTGTAAAATGTGTCATTTTTCCCTGTATTGTTTCAATTTTCATAATCACTTCAGAATTCCTGTGTGGATATTTATCCGCATGTAAATGGCTTACAGAATACACTGAGGCAAAGGTATTCAGAGATCTGGGGTGGTGACTGATCATAGAAAACCCATCCAGACAAACAGCTATGAGAATGCCGGTCACCTCAGTTATGATCGTGAGTGGTTATCCAGCACACTGGACCACCACTTTAGCCCCTGTGACTCCTAGAAATACTATATAATGTTCATCTAAATTTTAGAAACCAACAAGTAAATTATAGGCAAATGAACAAAAAGTACTTCAAAGCAAGACGGAAAAAGAAAGAAGCAAACTAAAAAGGAAGGAAGGGAGGGAGGGAGGGAGGGAGGGTAGGTAGGAAATAGAAGAAAAACAATAAAAAAAGGAAAAAGGGGGGAACAAATGAAAGAGGGAGAGAGGGAAGAGACAAAAAAGTAGGAGAGAGAAGGAGCAGAGATAGAAAAAGGAAATGTAAGTGGTGGGAACAAGTAAGATATCCCTAGTAATTATCTGGAGGGCCACTCATTGAGCCACGTGTAATGGTTTATTCCATGTGTCAACTTGACAAGGTTAAGGGTTGCTCAGATAGCTGGTAAACATTATTTCTGCATATGTCTGTGTGTTTTGAGAAGAAATTAGCATTTGAATCAGCAGACTGAGTAAAGAAGATCCACTCTCCCTAGTGTGGATGAGCATCATCCAATTGGTTGAGGGCCTGAATAGAGAACAGAAAAAATGAAAGTAGGGCAAATTCTTGTTCTCTTTTCCTTGAACTGGGACATCCATCTTCTTACGTCCTTGACACTGGAGCTCCAGGTCCTTGAGTCTTCAGACTAGGACTGAATTACACCATCAGCTTTCATGGGCTTCCAGTGGGCAGATGGCATATCCTGAAATTTCTCAGCCACCATAATCTTGTGAGCCAATTTCCACCATAAATCCTTTCTTATGTCCATATATAGAGAAGCAATAGAATATATCTCCTACTGGTTCTATTTCTCTGGAGAACACTCACACACTATTCCATCAATTCCCTGCACATGGTTATCTGTCCACAAAGTATTTACTGAGCATCGATTATTCAAAATTTCTAAAGGATACAAAGACTTGTCAAACGAACCACAAGATGCATCCTTGAGGACAGAACTAGAATCATCTCTTTATAAATTCAGGACTGAACTAGAGGAGAGTGGGCCAAAGAAAAGTGCCAATACAGTAAACAGGAAAAATAAAAATCACAGTGAAAGAACAACAATAAAATGACCCTTTGAAATGTTACAAGCCTAATGTTTCTCTTTACTCATTTCTAATCCTACCTTGAAATATATTCTGGTTTTCCTCACAAATTTCTAACAGTCTTTCCAAATTTTATATCAATTATTACTTTGACAGACTGTGATACATAAGTCAATCTGGCCTTCCTTTATTTGATTTCTGCTTTATTATTAATCTTTCTCTCTTGTTACACATAATACATTTCAATTTAAAGGGAACTAGCAAGATACAGAAAATTCAACATTGCCCCATTTGACTCCAGCCTGAAGTTGAAAATCATCATTAATTTTTATTTTTTCTTTTATTTGGGAATAATAGTGTAACTACCTGTTTCTGATTGTGAATCAAGAGAAACTGTTTTTGTCAATTTAAAACAAAGCAAAACAAAATGCAGACACAGAAAGCCCATGTGTAAGAGGGACAAAAGGGGAACACACGAAACAAGACAAAATTAAGACAAAAATCAAAACAAAAATAAAAAAGACTATGACTCTGCTTTAACCATGTTCACCTAATCCTAACATAGCTAGAACCTGGTGCCACAAAATCGTGTCACTATTCACGTAGCTCTTGCACAAGGTTTGTCTTGGCTCCCTACCTTCTGCTACAGGCAGACATCCTTGGCACACATACACTGCCTCGCTTTACTTGGCAGATACTTGTGACATTCCTTCTGCTCTCCCAAAGCTTGGCAGACTTACCCTCAGAATTGTAGGGCAAAGTATCACCGGCCATGCTGCGGACAGCAGGTAGGCGGCTCCATAACCGTAATCACTTCAGAACATCACTCCATAATCTCAATGGGCTCCAGAGCCTTTGCCACAATTTTATCTGTCGTCATATCTTCAGGTGGTGTGGTTCCTTGAGGGGAACATTTGGAGATGGCCTCAACCCAGGACTCCCAGACGCTACCATAGTCACATAAGCGCCTGCATTAAGCAGACCTGGATCGACTTGCTGAAGTCCTTGCCTGCCAATCCTGGATTTGACCCTGGGCTGATTTACTGGGGAAAAGAAATATGCAAAGAAAACTGAGGAAGAATCATTATTACTGTTCATCGTGTGCAGTTCCACTGAGGGGTGTCTTCTGCTCTTGATGATTCATAGCCTCCAAAACGCATCACAGCTGGATGCAGCAAGCACACCATGGCCACTGCCCCAGCTCTGTACACACATGCTTTCTCAATGTCTTTCCTTATCAACACCAACCTCAGGCTTGCAGGCAGTTCCTGCAAATCAGGTGAGCAGTTAGGAACTTAAATGAGAACAATAATGTAAAGCTTTAAAATGTCTTTAACAAGAGCCTTTTAGAGTTAAAAATTTGAATTAATAAAAATAAGATTGTGGGCTGGGTGTGGTGGCTTATGCCAGTAATCCCAGCACTTTGGGAGGCCAAGGCAGGCAGATCACTTGAGGCCAGGAGTTCTAGACCAGCCTGGCCAACATGGTGAAACACTGTATCTTCTAAAAATATAAAAATTAGCGGTGTGATAGCACGTGCCTGTAATCCCAGCCACTTGGGAGGCTGAGGCATGAGAATTGCTTGAACCCAGGAGGTCGAGGCTGCAGTGAGCCATCATGGCACCACTGCACTCCAGCCTGGGTGACAGAGCAAGACCCTGACTTAAAACAAAACAAAACAAGACTACTAGAGAAAAGAAATCGAGTTATTTGTGGTATAAAAATATCAGGAGGAGATTAAATATTAGAAGAGAAAAGGTAGTGCTAAAAGAATAATTCTCTTTAAATTTATATAACGTTAAATTGATTGTCATATGAGCCTCAAGATAATTCACTCTCTTCCCTTTAGTGGACTCCCTATTTCCTAGATTTTCTAAATTGTTTTGAAATAATTAAAAGATAATCAATTCCTCTCCTTGCATTCAGAGTCACATTTAAGGAATAGGTAATCTAAATCATTGCTTCTGTTTCCCTACTGTTTTTCCCCCCTACATTTCTCTTTCTTTCTACAGAGACAGCTATCACACAAAGGTGGCAATGATCTCATCTTTTTCTTTTTCTTTCTTTCTTTCTTTCTTTCTTTCTTTCTTTCTTTCTTTCTTTCTTTCTTTCTTTTTTTTTTTTTAAATGGAGTCTTGCTCTGCCACCCAGGCTGGAGTGTAATGGCATGGTCTTGGCTCGATGCAACCTCCGCCTCCCATATTCAAGTGATTCTCCTGCTTTAGCCTCCCAAGTAGCTGGGACTAAAGGCACAGGCCACCACTCCCAGCTAATTTTTTTGTATTTTTAGTAGAGACGGGGTTTCACTATTTTGGTCAGGCTGGTCTTGAACTCCTGATCTCGTGATCTGCCCACCTTGGTCTCCCAAAGTGCTGAGATTACAGGCATGAGCCACCACGCCCAGGCTTCTTTCACTAATTTTCTATGGATTTCTGCACATGGATTTAATGCTGTTGAGCATGGGCTTTAGAGTCAGACATATCTTAACTGCACAGTTCCAGCATTAATGAGGTGCATGTGGGCAAATTATCAAAACTTTCTCAGTGCAAGTGGACTTTGCAAGATAATTGGGAAAATTAAACAAGATCATGCATGTGAAAGTATGTAACTGCATGACTGTATCCTGCACCACACCAGGCCATCGTAGACAGTCAACACATACTAGTTTCTTTTTTCATGGCCCCCTTGCCTTCTTGCAATAGTCTCCCCACATCGTTGCATTACATTATAGAATCTGAGTTTTCCTCCTTCTCTGAGCACCATTCTAAATACTTTTTTCTGAATGCTGTTCTCTTTTTACTTCTGGATATACGTGAGCACCAAGAAAGTTTTCATAGAGCCATCTCACCCATGCCAGCACCTCCAGGTGTTAACTCAGGTGTATGAATTTCACATTGCACAGCTTTAGCTCAGGCATCCCTTCTGAGCTCCAAACCACATTTTCGCCTGCCTATTTGGTATCTTTTTGTGGATGTACTAACCTCACCTCAAACTCCACACTTCCAAAACTCCACATTTTCCTTGTCTCACAGTTCTGCTCCTCAAATCACTAAGCACCATGATTTTTGCTTTAAGCAACTACAGCACTTAGAGAAACATCTCCACAGTTTCCATTACACTTAATTGTCACACCTTCATCGATAAGATGGTCATAAAAAGAAAATATCTAAGAGTCTGTAAATTCATTCTTGAAGGTACTCATTATGTTGTTTCAAGATCTTGCTAAGCTTAGATTCTTGGACATTATTCCTGAATCTAGGAATAAGAAAATTGTGGTCGAGTTTCAACTTTAAAATTCAGCAAGTTTAATTTTTTTTGTTTTACCTTTGAACTTTAGTTTCCTCAATTGTAAAATGAGGATGATAATTGCAGCAATGACTCCAAGTTTAGTAAAAAATGAGATCATGTATGTGATAATCCTCTGTATGCTATGATATGCGACAGAAATAAAGTGGGTTTTGTGTTTTTCGCAAATCCTGAAACATGGTAGGTACTTAAAGAATCTTTTCTGAATATAATTAAAATATGAAGTACTAGCTATTGACATTATCAATTTGTTTGATCCTTTTAGTGTTCCTTTGAGACATTTTCCTCCTTTTATAGATAATGACATAGCGCCAGGAAGAATTGACTGTGGGTAGAAACAATGGATCTTTGGCAGCCTGTTTTTACATCTGGTCTTTCCCCCAGTGTATCAGACTTTCTGTGATATTGTCCCTGTTAGAGGCATACATATTTTAGGATACGTATTGGCGAGTAAATCGAACAGAGTTCAAGGCATTATTCTACTTCCCTCTGTTTCCATTTACTCAGAATATATCCACATGATGCCTCACTCATAATCAGCTCAAACAAAAAAATCTGCCAAACATTTCAATGTTTGACCAACTTTGTAGTGAGCTGATTGGATGTTTGGTGGTTATAGGCACAGACTACTTAAATGAATGAAACTATTTGAGATTGTCACAAAGAAACCTTTCAAGAGACCATTGACATTTGCTGACTAAAAGCAAATTACCTGCAGTTGTTCTGTTGGAAAAATAATTCTGTTTAATAAAAAAAAAAAACAATAAAAGCATCGTGTGTGCTTGTGTGTATTTCTTATTCCCATCACATAATACATGCAATTATTCTATTTTATCATATATTTTTCTGATGAGAATATATTACCTACAAAATATAAAAATTTTCATTGAAGTGGGAATTTGAAATTGTCTAATGTTGTGATGCATTCAAAGGAATCTAATCAGATCTTTAATAGGTGTAAACATGATAATTATGTCTAATCATGGTCTTTTTATCCTTCAAAAGACTAGTAATACGCAGCCATTAAAAATTATAATGCAGTCCTATGTTCTGACTTAAATGTATATCTGCACATGTTATCAAGTGACAGGAGTATGTATGAAAATGTTTTATTTGTGTAAACTTGTATGAGAAAATGCAGATGAACTGATTCACTACAAAATGCTAATGATGCTTATCTCCACATGGTAGAAACTTTCTTCTGTAATTATCTGCATTAGATACATTAAAAAAAATTGCAATAAATGTTTATAATTTTAAAATTAGGGGAAAGTCTTTTCAGTTTAAAAATAAGGGAATAAAACCTAATCATTCACTCAGGCATAGTAAGGTAAAGTTACCACATATAGAAAAGGTAGTCTGAAAGGATAACACATAGTGCCATGTCCAAAACTATCTTCTTAACCTGTACAATATTAAGCTACTAAGGAGTTCAGTGAAGAAAAAAATAAATGCATTACTGTCAAAAGACATAGGTGGGAAATAAAGCAATGGAGGAAACTAATAAATTAATACATCTGTGACGCTGGCAGTGTTTTTATTCAGTGACATTTGTGAATGTCCTGTGTAAATGCCAAGCCTGTAAGGTGGGACTGTCATGCATTACTTTTATAAGTGAAGACCATCTCCTGATTATCAGCTCTTTGCCTCTAGCACAGCCTGTACTTCTCGTGCAAATGCAAACACAGACGGAGCCCAAGGCTGCTGGGTCCTAATTCTTATGGACCAATAAATTCTGCAGTCTTTAGCCAAAGCAGAATGACAGTACATTGACGAAAGGGAAGGCACAGTTTAAAAGCATGTGTATGTGCCAGCATTTACAGGGATTTAAAAGAGACATTTGTAGAGAGCAAAATACCATTTTTTTACCCAGTTTTGTTGGGCCTTAATTAAAGAGGCCTTTCCCCCCTTTTCTGCCACTTGGGCTGTGGGATTGCAGCCTCTCCTGGCTCAAAGAACTATTTCATTGGTCCGCAGGCTAATTAGGAGGGACTCACACTGTTCCTCAGCCTCCTGAAAGGCCAGAACAAAGGCTGCTGCTGGTAGATTGCGGTTCTCCCTCAATTGCAGAGGCTCAGAAGTAAAAGAAAAAGAAAAGCTTTTGAATAGAAAAGCCTTTTGATGCCGTGAAAAAAATTAAGAACTAAAACAGAGGCCTAGGCGCTGCTGCACGGAGCCCTCCACACAGACTCATTGTGTTTAGGGACAAGGTCAACAAAGCCCCATCTGATACTGAACACCTCACATTAGAGAGGCATCTATTTAGCTGCTGTGTCTTGGGCTCTCCTGCTACGTAGTACTTTCCCAATCAGGCCGTCTGGTGCCGCGATAAACACAGATAAATATGAGCAGCATCATGCTTTCATCTGAACAATTAATACATGATTTCCTAGTTGATCGTTTGCAAATACACTGCAAACAATTGTGTTTTCTTTTTTTTTTTGAGCATACAAAAATAAAGTTGAGAAGAAAAAAAAATTACTGCCATCACATTAGCATCATCTTATTGTCTTACCAAAAGTTTACTGAATTTTTCTTCATATTTAAAAATAATTGTAGTTTATCCAAATAATGCGAAAAAAATGCATCTTTTCCAACACAGAAGAATGGAAATCTTAAGTGCCAATCCATTTTCTAACAGACTAAATCAGTTAATAACAAGTAACTGAAGCTGAAATGCCCATTTGTTCTGAATCTTGCAGTTTTTGCTCCTTGCTACACAGGCTTTCAAAGGGAAGTCTCTTTTCTAATTTTATGACTTTGAAAATTAAACATCTTTTTCAGAGCTTCACCTCCCAGTAGTAACTATCCTTTATTGAGGCTTTATGCCAACTGCCATACTTAGCACTCTCCATGTATTATCTCCATTAACCCTCAAAATCAATGACTTAGCCAGGCGCTGTGGCTCATGCCTATAATCCCAACACTTTAGGAGGCCTAGGCAGGCACATCACTTGAGTCCAAGAGTTTGATACCAGGCTGGTCAACATGGTGAAACCCCATCTCTACCAAAAAATACAAAAAGAAAATCATCCGGGCATTGCGGCTCATGCTTGTAATCCCACCTACTTGGGAGGCAGAGCCAGGAGAATTACTTGAACCCAGGAGGTGGAGGTTGCAGCGAGCCGAGATCCTGCCACTGCACTCCAGCCTGGGCGACAAAAAAAGACTCCATCTCAGAAGAAAAGAATATCAATAACATAAGCACTATTAGTGTGGAAACTGAGGTTCCAAGAACCTAAACCTAAGAACGACACAACTATTAAAGACTAAGGCCAGAATTTGAAATCATAGCTTTCTGACTTTCAACACTGAGCTGCTACAGTGGAGTTTAAGTTTCCACATGGAAGTATTTGTGCAGAATTTCAGAACTGGAAAGTACTTTGGAAATCATGTAGCCCACACCCCTCAATTTGCGGATAAAAAACCAAGATTCAGAGATGTTAGAGGATTTATTTATGTTCATCCAGCTGATTTGGTGAATTTCAGACTCTCCTAATTCCAAAGATTTTAGTAGGAAAGTTCTCAAATGACAGCGTAATTAGAAGCACATGAAGGACTGTTAGGCACAGATTGCTGGACCTCACTGCCAGAGTTTCTGACTCAGTAGGTCTGCAGCAGAGGGCCACAGCATTTGCTTTTCAACAACTTCCCTGATCCTGCTAATGCTGCTGGTCTGGGAAGACAGTTTGAGAACCTCTATCCTCGAATATCACACTTGCTCCTCGTGCAACTGTGAAGTGAATAAAACTGATAATGAGGATGAGTCAAATTAAGCAGCAAAATATTTGGAATTTTATTCAATTTCATGTAACAACCAGCTTTGGCAATGCCATCTTGAATTTCGCATCATTCTTACCCATCTGGCAGTCACAGTCACAATTTTTGTGAAGTCTAAAACAAGGCAGTTATTTATAGCAATGTTAGTTTCAGTGTAAATATTTCCTGGAGATTCTAAGATCTTTGGAACTTTTTCCTCTTTAAAAGATAACTGCAAAAGCTAGAACTTTTTGTGTATGAATTAAGTTCCTTTCAGAACTCATCTCAAGCCATTTCTAATGCAGAGATTTGAATAATGCAGCTGTACAATTTATCTTTCAAAAAAGCATGCATTACTGCACTGCTGTGCAGACGACTCAGCATTGAAATGTAATTTGCCAAAATGATTCAGATCTGGTAAATGCATTTCTTTTCTCAGGAAAATTGAAACATCTATCAACCTAAGGGTGCTTCTCTTATCCTTTTTGCCAACATAATTTTCACCTATCGAAGTAATAGTCTATTGTTGCTCAATTTATAAAACAATCCTTATTGAAATCTGTTTCTTATTTGACACAGAAATGAATGACCTTGCGGGAAGACTTAGATACCTCCTGCTCTGTCCTGCAAAAGTTTTCATCTGGATCACATCCCAGACCTGTCTCACAGGTGGCGAAATGACCAGACATCATCATCATCTATTTACTGATCACTAGCCTGTATGTATAAGTCACTTGAGATTGTCATTGGGCTGAACAGGTGGCTTCATTGTCAGTAGTGCCAGTTATCATTTTTATCACCTGTTATTTTGGAGATCTACTTACTGCAAAAGTAGGATATTAGGTAGGAGACAGTAGAAAACAGGTCTTCTTTAAGGTAGGTCGAATCAAGTAGTCTTCCAAGGGAGTCTAAAAGATACTTGAATGGAAAAAAATAATGATAAAGCCATGGCAAATCAACTTGATGCCTTCTTAAATATAACAATATTCAAACACTCTTCCAGCCAGCCTTCATTCCCTGTGGGCAGAAGACATTTCCAAGCAATGATACCAGTCTAAGGCATGCTTGGAAACATTCCAGGAGCTGCAAGAGGACTTACATGGCAGGCCAGCTCCCATGGTGACTATGATACTTGGATTAATGCAGTAACAGGATAGAGACAGGAATTTTATAGCAATAACAACTATAACATAGCAAATGGACTTGGGGTGGCAGAGATAAAATGTAATTTAACATTTTGCACTTGCAGATGGATAGTTTCAGAGTTTAATGTTATTGATTTCAAAGCACTGTTACTAGGAGGCAACCAGCAGGATGAACATTGGGCAAAAACAATGTTGTAAAGACAAAAAGTGGAGGACCCTATGCAAGACCAAAGAGATACTGCCTTAGTGAGAGAAGATTGACAGTTGGCCTTGACTATACATCAGAGATTTTGATTTTGGGAAGTCATTTTTAAAATGTACTTTTGAAAAGTGAGTCTAAAAATGCAACCAGAGGTGACCTAGAATCGTACAACTAATAAAGCTACAAATAATTTCTACTAGAACAGGATTTAGTCAAGTTTAGTAAATCTACATAGTTTATTTCAAAACCATATGTTTCATTGGCCCCAATTAATTCTTTAATTATCTTTATAGAATCTGAAAATAAACAGCTTCTTCAAGTGTCATTCAGATCAGTAGCTCTGCTATACACCAACAGTGACCAATCTGAGAATCAAATCAAGAATTCAACCCCTTTTACAGTAGCTGCAAAAAATATATAAATAAAATACTTAGAAATATACTTAACCAAGGAGGTGAAAGACCTCTACAAGGAAAACTACAAAACACGGCTGAAAGAAATCATAGATGACACAAACAAATGGCAACACATCTCATGCTCATGGATGGTTAGAATCAACATTGTGGAAATCACTATACTGCAAAAAGAAGTCTACAAATTTAATGCAATTCTCATCAGAATATCATCATTCTTCACAGAATTAGAAAAGCCAATCCTTAAATTTGTATGGAACCAAAAAAGAGCCTACATAGCCAAAGCAAGAGTAAGCAAAAAGAACAAATCTGGAGTCATCACGTTACCTGACTTCAAAGTAACCTATAAGGCCATAGTCACCAAAACAGAATGGTTCTGGTATAAAAATAGGTGTATAGACCAATGGAACAGAATAGAGAACCCAGAAATAAAGCCAAATACGTACAGTCAACTGACCTTCAACAAAGTAAACAAAAACTTAAAGTGGAGAAAGGACAGCTTATTCAACAAATGCTGCTGGGATAATTGTCTAGCCACATGTAGAAGAATGAAACTGGATCCTCACCTCTCACCTTATACAAAAATCAACTCAAGATGGATCAAGGATGTAAATCTAAGATCTGAAATCATAAAAATTCTAGAAGATAACATTGGAAGAACCCATCTAGACATTGGCTTAGGCAAAGACTTCATGATCAAGAGCACAAAAGCAAATGCAACAAAAACATTGATAAAGAGATGGGACTTAATTAAACTAAAAGGTTCTGTACAGCAAAAGAAACAATCAGCAGAGTAAACAGACAACCACAGAGTGGGAGAAAATCTTCACAATCTATACATCTGACAAAGAACTAATATCCAGAATGTGCAAGGAACTCAAACAAATCAGCAAGAAAAAACAAACAATCCCATCAAAAAATGGGCTAAGGATATGAATAGATAATTCTGAAAAGAAGATATACAAATGGCCAACAAACATTTGAAAAATGCTCAACATCACTAATGATCAGGGAAATGCAAATTAAAAACCACAATGCAATACCACCTTACTCCTGCAAGAATGGCCATAACCAAAAAATAAAAAATAATAGGTGTTGGCAGGGATGCAGTGAAAAGGGAACACTTAAACTGCTGCAGGGAATGTAAACTAGTACAACCACTATGAAAAACAGTATGAAAACAGTGTGGACATTCCTTAAAGAACTAAAAGTAGAACTACCATTTGATCCAGCAATCCCACTGCTGGGTATTTACCCAGAGGAAAAGAAGTCATTATACAAAAAAGATACTTGCACATTCATGTTTATAGAAGCACAATTTGCAACTGCAAAATTATGGAACCAGCCCAAATGCCCACTAATCAATGAATGGATAAAGAAATTGTGATATATATATATATATATATATATATATATATATATATATATGACACAAACATACATATATATGTGGAATATATATATATATATGAGACACATACATACATATATATGTGGAATACATATGTGGAATACATATATGGAATACTACATCCACATACATATACAGAATACTATTTAGTCATAATAAGAAACAAAATAACAGCATTCACAGCAACCTGGGTGGAACTGGAGACCATTATTCTACTCAAAGCAACTCAGGAATAGAAAACCAAACATGATATGTTCTCACTCCTAAGTGAGAGCTAAGCTATGAGGATGCAAAGGCATAAGAATGATACAATGGACTTTGAGGACTTGGGGGAAAAAGTAGAAGTGGGATGAAGGATAAAAGACTACAAATTGGGTATAGTGTATACTGCTCAGGTGCAGGGTGCACCAAAATCTCACAAATCACCACTAAATATCTTATTTATGTAATCAAACACCACCTGTTCCCCAAAAACTTATGAATTTTTTTTTAGAAGAAGAAAGATAAAAGTCAGGGAGACTCTACTCATATTTATAGTAACTATTGATATTTGCTTTTGGCAATTTAAAAGAACATTATTTATATTTATATAATTAATGATCATGCCATTCATTAAGGTTGTTTCAGCATTTAAATAATCACAGCAGTTTCTAGCAACACTGTCAGAAAGGTTAAATCAATCCTTGGATTTTGTATTTTCTGTATCAGTGTCCTTTCCTCTGTATTTCTTTTCTCTGCCTTCTCTATGCTGTTAGTTGGCTGCTAATGTTTTATACAGCAGGGGCTTGCTGTGTTCTGCACACACTAATTCTTATGAGTGCTAATTGGTACTCAAAGAACAAAGAGCCTCATGGTCAAGAAAGCTTGGGAAATGCAGAATACCCCAATTCTCTCCCGGAAAGTCACAATACTATTAGCATGTTAAAGGCTCTGAAAGGTCCTGCAGTAAGAAAGAAACTTCTCTAACTTTGTTTAACAGTTAAACACATCTACTTGAGCCCTGGTATTTTTTCTTGGCACATCTATTAATATACCCCAGAATAAAATGTCCTTCACCCAAGCTGGGAAGTGTGTTAGCAAAACTCAAGTTATGCCCACATTCAGACTGTTCATATTTTAGTAGGGTACTTTATAAAGCCTTCTAAATATTAGGGATGGATGCTGTTATAAATGATGGAGTCATTAAATGTCTGTTCATGAAGGTGAACTTACAAAGAATACAGAGAAATTTATAATGCCATGAGGAGAAAGCCACTGTTCAAAATGGCTTTCAAAGAAAATGTGATCCAAACTAGGCAACCAAAAAGCTGGCCTCCACCAACAAACACACAAAAGCCTCCACCAACACACACACACACACACACATAGCACAGAAGATAAAAAATTTGCTGTTCACTTATTCTATATCTTGGGTGTTACCACATTGGTTTTAGAATAATGTAGGTTTTAGAGACAGACAGAGCTTGACTTAAAACCCTTACCAGATGACTGTGCTCAAGCAAAATACTTAACCCATGAAAGAATTTTTGTTTCCTCATCTGTGAAATGAGATCAGTAATATTTATGGAAGAATTGTTACAGAGATTCAATGAGGCAACATGAAAAGAGTGCTTAGCATATAACAGACACTCAATAAATTAAAATTTCCCCACAGTGTGCGGCATCTCCTTCCACATTTTTGGAATGAGTTGAGGTCCTGAGAATGACAGACAGCATTCTCAGGTGCTAATGATAAACTGTTGTTGCACTGAATAAATTGTAATAAAATTGGTGTTCCTGTCTGTCACCCCTTTGTGAGCTCTTGGGAAACAAGGCCTGTGATAAATTTACCAGGCCAGCATCTTCAACGTATTAGGAGCTTAGTATGCTTGTTAAAGAAATTAACCAATCTTCAAAAACAACTCTCCTTTTTCTTCCATAGTCTTCCATTTCTAGCTACTAAGGATGGTCAGTCAAAATTACTTTGACTTGAAGCTAACTCTGCAATAATGCCCTACTACGAAATAACATGCACACCAAAATATCAGTTTAATACACATACATGAGTAGTTCATTGTGCCGCAATATTTGTTAATTTTGAAATTGCATTATAGATTTCTAAATTAAAGAGACTGCCTGCCTGTCACTCACATCACATACAATGAATGCCAACATTAGGCATCACCTTTTTCTGGCTTTGCAAGACTGAAGGTCATTATCAATTGCTGTTTAATCAGCCAAGTCATGCATATAGACAAAGGTTAACTGAGCATAGACCAATCTGACTTCCTTTGTCATCGCAAGACAATCTGTGGCTTAATAAAGCTGCTCTGATTGCACTTAACAACACCTGCTTTAAAATGCAGCCTCATTAATAGCACGCTAATGAGTTAGGGATCTTCTGGCAAGGGCATGATCAAAGACACATGATTTGCTTTCTGATTAAATGACCTAAATAACATAAAACCAAATCTTCCAGTTTCTTTTAGGGGAAGCCCTTTTGGAATAAGTTATAAAAGCTGTTGGGATCTTCAGATATGGTGTTTTTTTTTTTTTTTAGGAAAAAATAGGAAATAATAATATTTTCAGCTCTTTTAAATTGTGATGTGTAACCACAGTTCCACATAAGTGAAATTAAACCGAATGGAGTCCTTGACTTTTGAACTCACATCCCCAAACACAATATGGCCACTGAGCAAGAGAGCAACAAAAATATAACACTCATAAAAAGAAAAGAAAATATTGAAGAATATGTACAAAAGTAGTTAATGTAACTAGTATTATTATATTAATATAAGGGTGATTTTTTAAAGGAGCAGCTTTGTTAGTAGAATAATAAAAGTGATTTTTGCCCCTTTACATAAATAGGAGTTTTGGAGTTCTGTTGACTCATTGTGCAATGCCAGGCAAATTGTTTCTTGCCCTGAATGGAACCATGTACGCTGATTTAATACAACCACTGGTTGAACTTTGAGCACTGGGAATCTTGCACTTTTCTTTTTGTAGTTCTATAATTATCCTATTTGTACCAGACATGTCAATTATTGTTGCCTGCCTGCCTTGTATTGTCCCTGGTAAAGAGAATGTAGACCAACTGGAACATTCACATAGGGTTAACGAAAGTGTAATTGGAAAAATAAAAATAACATTAGCTTCTAAAGTTGAAGATACTCATCACAGGTTGTTTTCTCCAGGAAGTAGACACTGGGATAGAGTTAGAAATGTAAAAAGTTACTAGGGGAGGAAACTGTGAAAAGAAAAGGAAGGAATCAGAATATATAAATTAATACTTGTGCTACATTCCTGTCAATGCATGTACCTTAGAACACAAATCATTTACCACTTTCCCATATATATTATTGTTTTCATGAATATTTGTTTTCTAACTTTCTCATCATCATTATTACTAATATTGCTTTATACATGCAATGTTCATTTAGATATCTAACATCATGACCCTTTCCATTGCTCATCATTTTCTCCTGGATATCCAAGCTGCCACCAAGATCAAGATCATTTTTGTTCTGCCTGCAGAGCACCCTATTATTTGCCTCTATGTATGTCTATGAAATCTTTTATGTTTTTTTTTGGTCTGAAAATGTCTTCATTTGCTTTCTGAAGCACATGTTTACTGATAAAAGAATTCTAAGTTAGTGAGTATTTGCTTTCATTACTTTAAAGATGTCATTCCATTGTCTTCTGTCTTCCATTGTTTCTGTTGAAAAGTCAACTCCTTCTTTTAGGCACCATTTCTGTGTTTGTTATTTTAGAGGTCCCTTTTTATTTCCTCATTTCTCTCACACCTGTTTGAGTACATATTAATATTCAATTCTCCATTATAAAAATCTCAAGTACGGTTTCCGTGTTCTTGACTGGACAGTGATCCATATAGTGCAGTTATTTTCAAGACTATATGTGATATTTCCAATTTTTGAATCTGCTTTTGGTTGACTTTTTTTTTTAACTGACAATTGTGTTATTTATTATATGCCTGTTGTGTTGTTTCTTATATCTTCTGCCACAATGTCTTCCACAATTATTGAACTAACTATTCAGACTAGTTTGAATTGGTATCTCACTGAGTGCTTGATTTGGATTTCTCTAATAATAATCAGGGATGTTGAGCTTCTTTTCACATGTTTGTAGCTGCATGTATGTCTTATTTTGAAAAGTGTCTGTCCATGTCCTTTGCCCCTTTTTAATGGGGTTGTTTTTTTTTCTTATAAATTTGTTTAAGTTCTGTATAGATGCTGGATATTAGCTTTTGTCAGATAAATAGATTGCAAAATTTTTCTCCCATTCTGTAGGTTGTCTGTTTACTCTGTTGATAGTTTCTTTTGCTGTACAGAGCTCTTTAGTTTAATCAGGTCCCCTTTCTCAATTTTGGCTTTTGTTGCAATTGCTTTTGGCATCTTTGTCATGAAATGTTTGCCCATGCCTATGTCCCGAATGGTATTGCCTAGGTTTTCTTCTAGAGTTTTTATAGTTTTGGGTTTTACATTTAGGTCTTTACTCTGTCTGGAATTCATTTTTCTATATGGTTTAAGAAAGATATTCAGTTTCAATTTTCTGTATGTGACTAGCCAGTTCTCCCAGCATGAGTTCTTATATAGAGAATCCTTTCCCCATTGCTTGTTTTTGTAAGGTTTGTGGAAGATCAGATGGTTTTAGATGTGTGTAGTCTTATTTCTGGGTTCTCTTTTCTGTTCCATTGCTCTATGTGTCTGTTTTGGTACCAGTACTATGCTGTTTTGGTTACTGTAGTCCTGCAGTATAGTTTAAAGTTGGGTAGTGTGAGGCCTCCAGCATTGTTCTTTTTGCTTAGGATTTCCTTGGCTACTCTTTTTGGTTCCATATAAGTTTTAAAATAGTTTTATCTAATGATGTGAAGAACATCAATGCTAGTTTAATGAGAATAGCATTGAAACTATAAATTGCTTTGGGTAGTGTGAGCATTTTCATGATATTGATTCTTCCTATCTATGAGCATGGAATATTTTCTCATTTATTTGTGTGATCTCTGATTTCTTTGAGCAGGGATTTGTAGTTCTCCCTGAAGAGGTTCTTTACTTCCCTTGTTAGCTATATTTCTAGGTTTTTTATTATTTTTGTGGAAATTGACAATAGGAGTTTATTTGTGATTTGGCTCTCTGCTTGACTGTTGTTGGTGTATAGAAATGCTAGCAATTTTCGTACACTGATTTTGTATCCTGAGATTTTACTGAAGTTGCTTATCAGCTTAAGAAGCTTTGGGGCTGAGATGATGTGGTTTTCTAGACACAAGATTATGTCATCTGCAAAAAAAGATAGTTTGACTTCTTCTCTTCCTATATGAATATGCTTTATTTTTTTCTATTGCCTGATTGCCCTGGACAGAACTTCCAATATTATGTTGAATAGGAGTGGTGAGAGAGGGCATCCTTGTCTTGTGCCAGTTTTCAAGGGAAATGCTTCCAGTTCTAGCCCATTCAGTATGATATTGGCTGTAGGTTCATCATATATGGCTCTTATTATTTTGAGGTATGTTTCTTTAATATCTAGTTTATTGACAGTTTTAACATGAAGAGAAGTTGAATTTTATTAAAGGCCTACTAAAGCCTCAGTAATGGCCAGTGCCCCTCCCCGCATCAAGTTCAATCGTCCCAGGTCAACTTCAAACTGCTGTGCTGGCAGTGAAAATTTCCAGCCTATGGTTCTCACATTGCTGGGCTCTTTGGGAGTGGGACCCACTCAGCGAGACCACTTGGTTCCCTGTCTTCAGCCCCCTTTCCAGGGGAGTGAGCAGTTCTGTCTCGCTGGGGTTCCAGGTGCCACTGGGGTACCAAAAAAACCTGCAGCTAGCTTGGTCCCTGCCCAAACAGCTGCCCAGTTTTGTACTTGAAACCCAGGGCCCTGGTGGTGTAGGCTTATGAGGAAATCTCCTATTCTGCAGATTGCAAAAACTGTGGGAAAAGCATAGTACCCAGGTTGGGTAGCAAAGTCCCTCAAGGCTTCCAGTGGCTGGAGGAGGGAGATCCCCCAGCTCCTTGCACTTCCTGGGTGAACCAATGCCCCACCCTGCTTCTGCTCATTCTCCATGAGTTGCACACACTGCCTAACCAGTCCCAATGAGATGAACTGGGTACCTCAGTTGGAAATGTAGAAATCACCTGCCTTCTGCATTGGTCTTACTGGGAGCTGCAGACCAAGGGCTGTTCCTATTTGGCCATCTTGGCCCCTAAGTATAATCTCATATTTCTCAGAGGTTTGTTCATTCCTTTTTACTTTTTTGCTCTGTACTTATCTTTTTCAGAAAGATAATATTCAGGCTCTGAGATTCTTTCCTCCACTTGGTCTGTTCTGCTATTAACATTTGTGATTACATTGTAAAGTTCTTGTAGTGTGTTTTTTAGCTCTATCCAGTCAGTTACGTTACTCTCTAAACTGGCTACTTTGGCTTTCAGCTCCTTCATTGTGTTATCATGATTCTCTGCTTCTTTGCATTGGGTTACAATACGCTTCTTTAACTCAGCAAAGCTTGTTTTTATGCACATTCTGAAGCCTGCATTTGTCATTTCAGCCATCTCAGCCAGTTCTGAGCCCTTGCTGGAGAGGTATTATGATCATTTGGAGGAAGAGGGGAATTCTAGCTTTTTGATTTTTCAGAGATTTTGCATTGACTCTTTCTCATCTTTGTGGGCTTATCTACCTTCAATCTTTGACGTTGCTGACCTTTTGATAGGGTTGGTTTTTGTGGTTTTGTTGTTGTTTTATATATATTTTTAACAGTCTCTCCACTCTTCCATAGGACTGCTGCAGTTTGGTGGGGGTCCACTCTACACCCTTATCTCCTTGGTTTTTCTCATTGGTGAGATGATACCTCACTGATGAAGTCTGCAAAACAGCAAAGATGGCAGCCTGCCCCTTCCTCTGAAAGCTCCATTTTAGTGGAGTACTGACATGTTGTCAACCTGAACACACCTGTAGAGGTGGCTGGATATACCTGTTGGGAGGTCTCACCCAGTCAGGAGAAATAGGATCAGTTACCCACTTAAAAAAGCAGTCTGGCTATATTTTGCTAGAACAGCGGTGCTGTGTTAGGGATTCTGATTGTTAAACCTTTATTGATTTGGGCTCTCCATGGCTCATCGGCTGGACCAGCTGAGATGCTAGAATAGCCAAAGTGGTGGCCTGCCCTTTCCCCCAGGCACTCCATCCCAGTGAGAAATTAGAACCCTATTGGCCATAAAACATGGAAAAGGGTGGTCAAAGGCCCTGGCTGGGAGGATCTGCCCTGCAAGGAGGAATGGATCAGAGTCCCTCTTAAAGAAGCAGTCTGACCACACCTTGACCAAACAGCTGTGTCATGCTGGGGAACTGCCTCTGCTCCTGTCAGCTTAAACTCTCCACAAGCTGCAGGCTGGAATGGTTGAGTCATCTAAACAACCAAGATGGTGTCCCACCCCTTCCCCTGGGCACCACTTCCTGAGGAGATAACAGAGCTCTGTCCATAGAATATGGGCAGGTGGGGGTAGCTGGAGGCCCTGGCTGCGATAAGACTCGTGAGGTACTGTGGAAGTGAGGTCCACAGACTGTTGCCATTCAGCCCTCTGGATTCAGCCCCCTTCCTAGGCATATGCACATACCTTCTGCCTTACCTGAATTACCTGCACCCTTTCCAGGGATCCCAGGGCTGGAGTCTGTAAAGCTCCTGGGTCCCAGTGAATGCCTGAGCAGCTGCTCTGCCGGGACTCCACACAGCAGTGTGTATTGAACCCAAGGCTCTGATGGCGTGGACCCACAAGGGGACCTCCTGATCCGTGGGTTGCAAAGATTTGTGGGAGAAGGTGATTTCCTGGGGTCACACAACCACTTGCCGCTTCCCTTGGCTGGGGTTGGGGGTTCCCTTGGCTCAATGTTTCTCCCCAGTGGGCTGTTGCCCACCCTGCTTTTCTTTGATCCCTATCGGTTAAGTTGTTTCTCTGATCAGTCCCGATGCAAGTACCAGGATATTACAGTTGAATGTCCTGTATTCATGTGACCCTTTTTTTCCTTTCCATGAGTGCCACAGACTGCAGCTGCTTCTAATCAGCCATCTTGGGCCCAGCTTGATAACTTTTTTAAATTGCATATTTCCCTCCTTTAAAATGCGCTTTGGGAATTTGGTTCCTTTAGTTTTCACCCTGGCTACATCATAGCTGACGCTATAAAAATCCAATGTACCTAAGAACTGGGCTGTTTT
The DNA here is from genome assembly GCA_963573385.1 of Cacajao melanocephalus. Lineage (NCBI taxonomy): Eukaryota > Metazoa > Chordata > Mammalia > Primates > Pitheciidae > Cacajao > Cacajao melanocephalus. The sequence goes on along the minus strand of CAUYLG010050055.1, from coordinate 137,590 downwards.
GTTTGATCCCAGACCATTTCCTGTCCCCATCTCTCTACTAAATACCTATCTGAAATCAAAGAGAGTGTTCAAAATATAGGTAAGAGGGTGTAGAGACCTGACTCATTATTCACAATGAGAAGCCCTTTATTGGAAAATGTTTTTTCAATAAAGGCACAAATAAATATTTCCCAGTATTATCAAAGGTGAAAGCAGTGGGGAACATTTTTGCTTGTAGCCACACAACTCTGTAAGCAAACCAAGTTGATTCAGACCACCTCTTTGTCATTGTTCAGTGAGATCTATCTGCCTAGTGACAACCATTGAATGATCAGACAGGTGTGCTGGGGCTGAGCCCTAATGCAATTCCAAAACAAGCAGGTGTGAGAAGTGAGGAAATTAAGAAGTCTCATGATGTCTGAGATAATTTTTCTCTCCCTTTAGGAAAGACAACTACCCATTTTTGAAGGTCCCACTCTAGTCTTCTCTCCTTCATTAACATAACCTCTTAAGCATTCTCTGGCTTGCTAGAATTTTTCCTCACACTCAAAAATTAGTACCTTTATTCAAAATGACCGAATTGACTTGCTTTACATTTTTGCTATTTTGGAGATCAATAAGACTGAAAGCTTCTTGAGTGTAAACATCAAAACTTGTATTCCTTTTGCTACCTTTATGTTTCAAGCAGAATATGAGGTAAGTGCTCGGTGAATATTATTAGTTAATAATGCAGGGAGCTTCTGTGTAAAATATTATTCTAAGCTTCATCATTAAAGAGGCAAAGGAAAATCTGCTCAATGATTAGTGCAGATTAGCATGGATAACTTTTAAATATAGATATGTCAGTAATTAAAATTCTTTTTTTAAAAAGTTCCCAAATTTGTATTTTTTTGTTTCTGGGATGATTCTTAAAAGACTCGTTGGTAAAGAAAATGAATGGGAGTCAGGTGGCAGTGATCTGGTTCAGATCTGTGGCTTATTCACGAAGGGGCAAATTGAGGTCTCTGGGAATTTTTATAGCCTTGCCAGTAAACAGAGGGTTATGTGCACTTTATCACCTCTACTAAATGGTTTTCAGGAGCAAAGGAGATAATATGCTTTCATGGTGCTTATTTTCTTTCCAATATCTGTTGTAGTTCACATAGTGTGTATTAGAGGTGGTGGTTTGTCAAAGCTCAATTGTACAGTCCTGCAAAAACTGATTTTTAAACTTTTGAGAATTTTGTGAGCTGACAGGTAAATATTGCCATTATTAAAAATTATATAAATATATTTAAACTGATACCCATAAATAATATTAAAATATGTACAACAAATAATTAAACCTCATTTTTCCTAATTATTTTATCCCATTTTATTACTACTTACAATTTTGATGTTGTTTATATAATCTATTATACCTGAGTGGTGGAAACTCCATGTAATAGTGTGCTGTTTTGCATTTCTTCCCAACTGTGCATTCAGTGAGTCATGTTGCAAACTTTAAGTTGGGCATGATGAACAGATTTACACCATGAAAATCAGCAAGTTTTACAAATTAAAGCTTTTTGTTCAGATAGCCAGATTTTAAACATTATAATACACCATGGATATTTTACTCACTTAATTATTAGTAACTTGATAAAATATTTGGTGCCAAATATATTTTTATATGTCCCAGTGTGGGGTGTGGGGTGCAGTGTTTAATCTGGTGTGCATTAGAATCCACTGGAGAATTTAAAAATCCTTTTTAAAATATGATGTTTTCAGAGTAATGCCTTGACATTTCATCTCCAAGATTTAGACATAGTTGGTTTGGCTGGGTAATAAAGTATTCTTTAAAAATCTTCCTGTAGAATTTAATATGCATTAAATTTAAAGCCATTGACTCAGACATCGCCTTAAAACTATTAGGCATTGAGCAAATGATTATTAGATTAAGGAATAAGTATGCTAAGAAACTATAAAAGCTATAATATACTATATATAAGATAGCATATAATTCTTGTAAGAAAAATGCTACTTTAAGATTGGTTGTTATAGTTGTTCTCAAATGCTTGCCTAATTTCCAGTAGTGAAATCTAAGGAAGGGAACTCAATATCTGGAGAAGAAGATAGGATGTAATCTTATTTCTCACTGGAGACCTTTACTTTCATACCACAAACATAGGTTAGCATTCAATACACATACACAAGTTTTTAATAATTTGTGTTGTAAAAATTGTTAGTGAGCAAATGAATGTTTTAAAAATATAGTTTTGTAATTTATCAATCTGGTTCTTGGAAGTTGACTAACCCTTTAAGAGTAGACAAAATTAAGTAGTGCTTTTGCTTTTGGAGTTGGTTGAAGCTCAAGTCCAGGGTTATAGGTGGTCAATTACAGACGACAAAGCACAGAATATTATTTTTAAAATATGTGGTTTTGGAGAAAGCAAATCTGATTAAGAGAATGTAAGTACTATCTTGATATAGATTGGCTAAATCTTTGCTTAAAAGCAATAAAATATGTTAGTAGCTATAATTGGATATATGGACACATCCAAACATTTGAGGAAAAAAATTTTATAATGTTAGTTTTATAATTTGTTTTACAGCATTACGTACAGGTAAAGCTGTTTACCAGTAACTCTATAAGTTAAATGGAATTCATCATGCCAAGTCTCCAACTCTAATCATTAGTTATGTTATATCAAATGTAAGCAAGACATTTATATTTGTAATAGATATTAAATCTGTTTCTTTATCTGAAGAGTAGGCATATTAGTAGTGGTAAACTCATATGTTTACTATAAGCATTACTCAAATTAATAAATGTAAATACATAAACCAATGTCATGCACAAATTGTGTTGAAAAAGTTTACTACCACTTATTTTATGGAAATAAAATCAAGTCCTAGAAAGACTAAGCAAATAGATCAATGTCACACAAGTTGTCAATAAAAGACCCAGGTTTACTAAACATATAAATCTTTGATAATGACATAATTAAAACTATAACAAATTCAATTAGGGCTATTCTAGGAAAAAGCTAAAGCTTAATTTTCTTTTTTTTTTTTTTTTTTTCCAGACACTCTTGCTCAGTAACCCATGCTGGAATGCAGTGGCATTATCTCGGCTCACTGCGTTCTCTGCCTCCCAGGTTCCAGCGATTCTCTTGCCTCAGCCTCCCAGGTAGCTAGGATTATAGGCATGTACCACTACACCCAGCTAATTTTTGTATTTTTAGTAGAGACCAGGTTTCACCATGTTGGCCAGGCTGGTCTCGAACTCCTGACCTCAGGTGATTCACCTGCCTCCCAAAATGCTAGGATTACAGGTGTGAGCTACCACACCTGGCCTATTTTCTTAAAAATTTTTACTTAAATCATTTTATCCATTAAAAAATGTAATATCTTTAAATAATCTGCATGTTGTAATTTAGTACTATATTACAATTAATAAATAAATTATATCAAGATTAGATTTCCAAATTGACTTTAAAAAGCCTAGCATGTAGTCTATTTTTTTCATGGAAATTGAATTATTAATTTTAAATTGGATAATGACATTAGAATTAACTGACTAATGTACACAGAAAGGTTATAATAAATTTAGCATTTAGTATAAATGGAATCTATTAAGACTATTGAATTGTTTTTTTCCATTTCCAATTATATCTAATGAAAGACAAATTCAGGAAACAAAGTCCATTAAAAGCGCTACATAAGGCTGGGTACAGTGGCTCATGCCTGTAATTCCAGCACTATGGGAGGCTGAGGTGGGAGGATTGCCTGAGGTCAGGAGTTTGAGACCAGCCTGGCCAACATGGAGAAACCCCATCTGTACTAAAAATACATAAAACATTAACTGGGCGTTGTGGCAGGCACCTGTAATCCCAGCTGTGAAGGCTGAAGCAGGAGCAACACTTGAACCCAGGAGGTGGGGGTTGCAGTGAGCCAAGATTGCACCATGCACTCCAGCCTGGGCAACAAGAGCAAAACTCCATCTCAAAAATAAATAAGTAAATAAAAATGCTATATATTGGGTGTTCTACTTATAGTAATAACAGACTACTAAGCTTGAAAAAATAATCTAAAATAGAACATAGAAAAGGTGTATTAGGAAAAAAAGAGGGTTCCAAAGCCAGGAGAAGAAAAGTCCAAAGAGATGAGACAAATATTTGGGGTTATTGCACACTAAAGTATTCATCCCATTCTTAAAGAGGTGGCTGAAAGTTGAGAACCTGAGCAGAGCTTTCAAGGCATATAGTACAAGGAACATTAGGAGAATAATAAATTGAGGTAGGTCTGACCATCAAGGGGACCCTCTGGCCAGTTGTTCTTGACTGGGGGCAATTTTGTTGCCCCCAGGGCTGTTTGGCCATCACTGGAGACTTCTTACATATCAGATTTGTAAGGTGGAGTGTGATACTGAATGTAGGGGCTAGAAACCATGATGTTCCTAAATATTCTCCAATGTACAGGATAGCCCTCTAAAACAAAGAATTTCTGGCTCAAAATAGTGCCAGGTTTGAGAAACCCTGTTCTAATCAATAGATTTAGATGAATGCCATACAGATAAGCTTTCATGAGAACAGAAGTCTAGCTCTGAATTATCTCAATTTCTTATTGGAATAAGGTAGCGTCAGATTGCTAATGCACCTTGATTATCAATTTATCAGAGGCAAAAGTAAATTCTCTCTAGAATGAGGGGTCAGCAAACTGTAGCCCTTAAGCCAAATCCAGTCAGATGACTGTTTTTAAAAAAAGGTTTGTTGGAACATAGTCAGGCTCATTCATTCATTTATATATTTTATATATACTTTTCACACTACAGTGTTAAAGTTGAGCAGTTGCAAAAGAAACCATGAAACCTGCACTCAATAATGTTTACCACTTGCCTTCACAGAAAAAGCTTACCAGCTTCTGCTCTAAAGAACACAGACCCTCAATTTATTTATTTATTGAGACAGGGTCTTACTCTGTTGCCCAGATTGCAGTGCATTGGCACGATCTCAGCTCATCGCAACCTCTGCCTCCCAGGCTCAACAATTCTCCTACCTCAGCCTTCTGAGTAGCTGAGATTACAGGCATGCACCACTACTACCCAGCTAATTTTTGTATTTTTGGTAGAGATAGGGTTTCACCATGTTGGCCAGGCTGAACTTGAACTCCTGACTTCAAATGATCCACCAGCCTTAGCCTCCCAGAGTGCTGAGATTACAGTCATGAACCACCACGCCTGGCCTCAGATTATCTCCATAGTTTTTTTTTGTACAGTTTTTAGTACTCAAACAAAATAACCAAGTATGTAGGAAACAAGATAATATATCAACAAAATGAAAGAAGCAACCAACAGACAGTAGCATTATTGGATATACACATTAAATAATGACATCATATCAGACACAGTTCAGCTGAAAACAAAAGACACGCTAAGGATTTCATCAGAAAAAAATTGTAAAAATTTCCTTAAAGGGATGTGGAAGAAAGGAGGAAATAAAAAGGGACCTCTGAAATAAAACAGAAATTGTACCTGAACAAAAAGCTAACTTTTTAACAGAAACAATGGAAGCCAAAAGACAATGGAATGACATCTTTCAAATAATGAAAGCAGTGACTGCCAACTTAAAATTTTATCAATGAAAATATATTTCAGAAAATGAAATCCTTCATTCTTAAGACATTTTCAGACAAACGTTAGCTGAAAGAATTAATCAGCAGCAGATAGAAAGGGAGGCAAACAATAAAGAGAACTGTTAGGCAGAAGAAAAATGATTTTGAATGTTAGCATGCATATGAGGGAAAGAATCAAGAGCAGTGAAAAGGGTCATGACTGGAGATATCTAACTGAATATTGCATATAGAAAGCAATATTAATAATAAAAATGTATTGAGGGGTTTAAGTGACAAAGAAAATAAAAATTCACGATAATAATTCTCATAAAATGGGGGACAGCAAATGGTCTAAGGTTTCTAAGGCATTTCTATTAACAGAGAAATGGTGCAAATACTAATTTATATTAGAATTTGAGAATTTATATTCTAATCTTTGGGGTAAACTTGAAAGAGTAGTGTGTAACTGTATGTATAATTACCAAGCAAATAGGAAGAAAAAATTAAATAAGTAAAAAGATTTTCATTTTCAAAATTAATATTAAAAGGCCAGCATAAGAACAAAAGCAACGTAAGACAGTTCAAAGAAATAGAAAAGAGTTATAATGTAAATTTAAACTCAAGTGCATTACTAATTACACTAAATGTCAATGAACTAAATACTTTGAAAAGTAAATGTTTTCCAACTGAATAGAGACAAATCCTAATTGTACACAGCTTACAAGAGAAATACGTTAGCTATGAGTACATAAAATGAATTTTTTAATAAAGGTTGTATAAAATATACAATTAAACTAAATTATTATTAGACAAATTAGAATTTAAGATAAAAAACACTACTGAATATTTAAAAATAATATTTCATTTTGATAAACTTTAATTTGCTAGAAAGTTAAAACAATTCTAACAACTTATTCAATAGAGCCTAATACAACAGTTTTAAAATATATTAAGCAAAAAAATAACTGAACAAAAACAGGCAATCCGCAATCATAGTAGGAGATTTTAATGTACTTCTCTTAGTAATTGATAGAATAACAGAAAAAAATTCATCCATGATAAAGGACTCAAACATAATTTTAAAACTTTACCAAAATGATGTATTAATGCATGACTTAATTGCATTTAATAACTGTATAATATACATTCTTTTTAATAGCAAACAGAACATTTGATAAAACTGACCCCATGTTGGACCAGAAAATATGTCTCAAAAAATTTCAAATTACTGAAGTTATACAAAAAACGTTCTCTAACAAAGTAAAATTAAGCTAAAATAAAAAGAGAAGAAAGATAACTTGATAGTCCCATATACTAGGAAATTAGGCAACATATGTCTGAATAACAAATGGTTTAAAAATAAAATTAGATATAATTTATATTGCACAAAAATAGAAATATTACATTTCAGAACTTGTGGAATGAAACTAAATTTATGCTTTAAGAAGGAAATTTTTACCCTTCAATTTGTGTCTTACAATTAGAAAAAAAAAAAAAAGACTGAAGATTCATGAACTGAGCCACCATGTCTAGAACTGAAAATTAAGTTTCAAAAGGTAGAAAGAAAGAATTGCCAATAATAGATGCAGATAAGATAAGAAATAGAAAAACAAATAAGGGAATTGAAAGCTAGCTCTTTGGAAAAGCTAATAGTATTGATAAAATTCTGCAATATTGATCATTAATTTTTTTTTTAAAAATAGGGAGGCACTAATAATGCCAGAGGTGAAAATGTGTCCTCACTGCAGATGAAGTTGATATTGAAATGGCAATAAGAAGATATTATAAGCTGATAAATTCTTAGAACAATGTAAATTTTTAAATGTAACACAAGAATAAATGAGACAAACTAATTTTGAAATTATGAAAGAAATTAAATCTTTAATGAAAAATATTTCTACAAAGAAAAATTCCAGACCCCAATGATGATAAATTGCGTCAAATATTAAGTGAGAAATAATGCCAATGTTACATAAACTCAGAGAATAGAAAAAAAGTAAATTTTTTTTACTACTCCATTATATGAGACTCTCATATCCTCACACTAAAACTTCATAAGAAAATTCTAGGAAAGGAAGATTATAGGCCAATCAGACTCACAAACATAGATTCAAAATGGTGAAGTAATAATAATGATAGCATTGTAAAAAATGGTGATATAGCACAAGACTTGTTTTGTACAGAATAAATGATTTTTTAAACATACAATCAGCCGAGTAGATGTACTAAATTCCCACATCAAATTCAATATCTATTCGTGATAAAAATTATTATCAAACTTAAGTAAAATGAATTTTTCCTAATTCCATTAAAGATTTTCTATAAGTAGTTGGTAAATATTTTATTTAATATCAAAATACTGAAAGAGTTCCCTCAAGACATAGGATGCCCCAAATCGTCTGCTCAGTTTAACATTGCTTTGAGGTCCTATGTATTATAAGAATACAATTTTTCAAAAGAAGACATTTATACAGCCAAAAAACATATGAAAAAATGCTCATCATCACTGGTCATTAGAGAAATGTAAATCCAAACCACATTGAGATACCACCTCATGCCAGTTAGAATGGCAATCATTAAAAAACCGGGAGACAACATATATTTGAGAGGATGTGGAGAAATAGGAACAATTTTACACTGTTGGTGGGAGTGTAAATTAATTCAACCATTGTGGAAGATGATGTGGTGATTCCTCAAGGATCTAGAACTAGAAATACCATTTGACCCAGCAATCCTATTACTGGGTATATATCCAAAGGATTATAAAACATTCAATTATAAAGTCACATGCACACTTATGTTTATTGTGGCACTGTTTACAATAGTAAAGACTAGGTACCAATCCAAATGCCCATCAATGATAGACTGGATAAAGAAAATGTGGCACATATACACCATGGAATACTATGTAGCCACAAAAAAAGATGAGTTCATGTCCTTTGCAGGTTCATGGATGAAACTGGAAACCATCATTCTCAGCAAACTGACACAAGAACAGAAAACCAAACACTGCATGTTCTCACTCATAAGTAGGTGTTGAACAATGAGAACACATGGACACAGGGAGGTGAAAATCACACATTGGGGCCTGGGGGTTGAGAGGCTAGGGGAGGAAGAGCAGGAGATGGGGTGACTGGGGAGGGATAGCATTAGGAGAAATACCTAATGTAGATGATGGGGCAATGGAGGCAGAAAACCACCACCATGGCATATGTATACCTACATAACAAACCTGCATGATCTGTACATTGTATCCCAGAACTTAAAATATAATAAATAAATTTAAAAAAAAAGAAAAAAGAAGACTACAATGGAAAAATATATATATTAGAAAGAAGAAATGAAATCATTATTGAAAACAACATAATGCTTATAGAAAAATGAAAATATGTGTCTAACAAAGTTAATGAATACCTGTTCAAAAATTTAAACAATTTATATTCCCATATGTCAATAGTAATCATTAAATAGCATTTTAATAATGTACATTAGCAATTGCATAAACATCAACTTTGTGGGAACAAAACATATGAAATGTGCAAAATGTCAGAACAAAGAACTATAAAACATAAAGAGAAATTAATAAAAACCTACATAAAGGGAGGGATATATCATTTCATATTGTATAGCCCATTCTACTCAAACTGATTTTTAGATTTGATGCAATCCAAACTCCCAGTGAAATTTGTTGGAATTTTACAAGCAGATGCTAAATTGTATATGGATATGTGAGATGAAAATAAAATGAAGAGAAGAACATATTCTACAAGATGTTTCAGAAGATATTAAATGTAGAAATTAAATAATGCCAAAAGTAGGCTGGGTGCAGTGGCTCACGCCTGTAATCTCAGCACTTTGAGAGGCCGAGGTGGGTGGATCATGAGGTCAGGAGTTTGAGACCAGCCTGGCCAACCCTGTCTCTACTAAAAATACAAAAGTTAACTGGGTATGGTGGTACGTGCCTGTTTTCCCAGCTACTCAGGAGGCTGAGGCAGGAGAATCTCTTGAACCTGGGAGGCGGAGGTTACAGTGAGCCAAGACCGTGCCATTGCACTCCAGCCTGGGTGACAGAGTGAGACTCCATCTCGAAGACAAAATAATAATAATAATAGTGCTAAAAATGGTGGAAGGATAACTTAGCCAGACAAAGAGACCACTTAACCAGATGAAGTTTCAAGGACCAGATCTGTACATAAACAGACATTTCATTTATGACAAGGATGGCATCACCCAGCATTGAGGAAACAATGATCTTGTTGCAGGACACGCAAGCCCCCAAATTTGGGCTTAGCTCAGGAGGGTTCTTGGCTTCACCCAGGGAAGAATTCAGTGTGAACCAGGTGGTGGTAAGTAGCAACTTTTATTGAAGTGGCAGTGCATAGCTGGAACAGATGTACTGCTTCTTATGGAGCAGGTCTACTCCACTGGCAATGTGCCCAGAATGGCAGCTTAGAGGTAGTTCTGCACTCATATCTGACCCACTTTTAATTATATGCACATTAAAGGGTAGTTTATGAAGAAATTTCTAGAATGAGGGTGATAATTTCTGGGTCATTGGGTCATTGCCATGGAGAGAGGTGATACCCTCTTGGTGTTGCTATGGCCATAGTAAACTAACATGGCACCTTGGTGGGCATGTCTTATGGAAAGCTGCTTCTGCTCAACCTGTTTTAGATAGTCTTCAATTTGGTCCAGTATATGAGCCCAGCCTTCAAAGTCCAACTCCTACCTCAATCATGTCAGTTAATGGTGCATAATCTATTGGATATCCAATTGGAAAAACGAAAATGGACCACCATTTTTCAATGAAAATGAAAATGGATCTCACATCATCTAAATGCAAAAGGTAAAAGAATAAAGCATCTAGAAGATACCAACAGAAAAAAATACTTTCATGTCTTTGAAGGAGATGAAGATTTCTTAGGAAGTACGTACAAGTAGAAACCATAAAGTATGGATGAAACCATAAAGTATGTACAAGTAGAAACCATAAAGTACACATTTGGATCAAGACTTTCTCTTTATCAAAAGACATTAACAGAGCAAAAATTAAAGTCACAGAGTGAAAGAGTATGTTTGCCAAAAATACAACAAAGTATTTTTGTTTTTCACAGACACACACTTACACTCTCTCTCTCACACATATACAATACTATGAATCAATAAGAATAACAGACACAACTCAATTGACAAATTAGCAAGAAAACTGAACAAAGATTTTACAAAAGAGGCTAGTCAGGCATCCCATAAGCATTTAAAAAGTCCTCAACCTCACAAGTTCTTTGGGAAAATGCAGATTAACATCTACATAAGAAAATATTACATACTCTCCAGAATAATGAAAATTGAAAAAAATATAAGTAAAAACTGATTACGAAAATAAACAGCAATGGATAACTCATTTATTGCAGAGGGCAAAGTAGTACCATCACTTGGAGAACATTTTGGTGTTTTCTCTAAAAGCTGACTCAGCAATTTCATATGTGGGTATAGAGCCAAAAATTTATTCACACTTTAATGTGAACACATGTATAGGAATATTCATAGCAACCTTATTTGAAATAGTTCCAAAAAGGAAACAGCAGAAATGCCCATCAACATCAGATTAAATGCATTTTGTTTAATTTATGCAACATAATACTACAAAGCAATAAAAATGAATAGTACAATTTAAAGCAACAACTAATATCAATCAATAAGCAACTAATATCAGAAGAAGATATGTAAAATAGATATTGTGTGATTCAATTTACATAACGTTCAAAAACAGAGGAAACTATTGAATAGTATTTTAAGTCAAAATAGTGGCTACCTTTAGGAGGAGAGGGGGGAATGCTTTGGTGCTGTGTTTTGACATAAGTCATGGTTACATGGACACATTAATGTTGTTATAAAGTAACAAAGTTCAATAAGTTGGGCCCTAATGATTCTTATCTTTCCTGTGTGTATAGTATACTTTAATGAAGATAAGTCCTTTATTAAAAGATTCATATATTCTTTATTTTCAAAAAATAAAAAAATTAATAAGAATAAGCCAGCAACAAATATTAAAGTCACTAATCTAAATAACTCTCAGATCAATGAGGAAAATGATAGATATTATACATTATTTATTTGCTGAAAATGAATTTGAGAACATTTCTTATCAAAATTTTTGAAGATAGGCACAGTGGCTCATGCCTGTAATCCCAACACTTTGGGAGTCCAAGGTGGGTGAATCACGAGGTCAGGAGTTCGAGACCAGCCTGGCCAATGTGGTGAAATCCCATCTCTACTAAAAATAGAAAATGTAGCGAGGCACAGTGGTGTGCACCTGTAATCCCAGCTACTCAGTAGGCTGAGGCAGATGAATCACTTGAACACGGGAGGTGGAGGTTGCAGTGAGCCAAGATTACACCACTGCATTCCACCCTGGGTGACTGAGTGAGACTCCATCTCAAAAAAGAAAAAAAATCTATGAGGATAGCTAAAACCTTACTTAGAGGAATGTTCACAACTCTATAGTCTATTTTAACTAACCCTTTTCGCTTTTGCCCCAAGAATACTTGCCCGTGGCCCTTGTGGCTACAGCATGTACCCTGAGATAATTTTGCCATGAACTATCTCACTTTTATTATTATTTTCACATTGCTCTAGTATTGAGTTTGGAAACAAAAGACATCATTCTATTTACAGCATTTGTTTTTAGCAGTGGCATTTCCATTTAAAAAATATAGTAATTCTCTATTGCTGAAAGTATCAAATTTTAGAAAATGTAGCCTTCCTATGTGTGATGTTACCATCATTTTTGAAGAAAAGTTGGCCAAAGATTTATTTGATAAATTCAGTTTTTCCAAAATAGATGATTCTGACATTAGTTCTGTTTAGTAATAACTCCAAGTACAGTTTTTATATTTTATTTTCACATTGAAAATCTGTCAGATTTGCCTCAGCCTCAAAGAGCACATTTATGTAAAATTAAATGAATGCTGGCAGCGAGCTGTGCTTTTTTTTCTAAAAGTAAAAAGGGCTAAACAAAAATTATTTAAAAGCACTCTTAAGAGTTCCACTGAGTAAATTTAAAATCTAATAGACAAAAACAAAAGAAACCAAAAGAAACAGTTAAACAGAATTGATAAAGACTGCACATAAATCAATAAATTTGAATATGAAAAAATAAACCAATCCCGTAACTAAAGTGAATTAATTAATTTCAGAAAATACCAAGCACTACCTCCATCTTGGAGATGAGTCTGTGGTTGCAAGGATGGGTTATTTGTAAACTAGTTACTAATAAACTTATGCAATTCCTATTTGGAATAATTACTATATTAGGTTGGCCACATGGTGTTATGATTGATTCCTGGCAATCAGCCATTCAGACAACTAAAAAATAAAAGAACAAATTAATGCTGTAAAAGCATTTAAGCTCTGTCAAGGTATTGCCAATTAACCAGAGGGTTTGTAAAAGACATAGAAGACTCATTGGGTATAATGTCACAATGTGTGAATCAGCTTAGAGAAAATAAAGTAAATAAAAGTAAGAGGCTGTATGCAGTTGTTTCCTGGGGCCAGAACTTTAATCATTTCATCTGCTGGCCTGTAAGTTTGTGTGTTTGCTGGTGTTGCATCTGCGTATGTTAAACAATGACTCCATTTAGGGGAATGAGATGATATTTCCTTTTTATCTCTGGGAAAGCACTGGCTGTCCTTCCACTTGAGACTAAAATTCTGTTTTGGATGGAAAGCCAACCACATGTATCTTTTTATTCTGCCTCTTTTATGTATGTGAGAGTGTCATGCTGTCAATCTTGTTGCTTTGCCAAATCCCTAATGCTTTCAGCCATGTATTTCAATCAAATGGCCATTTAACCTGGGCATTTCACCAAAGGGCTAAAACTTTTGGGCACTGGGTCAATCAACTAAAAATTTGATTGTGACTGCAGCCACATTGCCTAAATAGATTTCTGTGAACCTGCTAATCAATTATCTCTTAAAGAAATCGTTCTTAATTTTTGACTTACATATTTTTAATATATACCACATTAACATACATGTGACCAAAAAAACAACAACAAATGACTGCTGATGTAATACTTTCAGCCCCATTAAATTGTAAAAAGCATTCAGAGGATTGAGAACTCTAAGTTAATATGATTAAGATATTATGTCAGAAACAAGAGGCCAATTATAAAAGGCTCTGAGATTTTCTTCTTCTAGCCAAGCATAGCCAAGAATGTAAGCTTTCCTGTTATTCCTCACAATACACATCAACATTTTCTTACTGCATATTAACAATTTTTGAGTTGCACATGCCATTGAAAGTAAAATGTTTTCAGTATGTTCTATTGATAATTTCCAGTACATTTGCAATTACATTTAGGTTGAGCATAAATTTTTATTCAAATTATTGATTGCAAAAGTGCTTATAAAGCAATAAAGCTTTCAGAGGTCTTGGAATTCCCCAATCAAACAGAAAACTAAAGAATCTATTTATTCTATAAACTGTAATGTCTTCCTCCATTCTTATGAAATGCATTTAAATTGAGTTTATATTTTGCAACAAGACTAAGGACTACTGTCTGTATATTGAGATGTCCGAGATGGAAAAATACCAAGTCACTCAAATATAATAATCTTATTATTCTGATTCTGGCATTTTTAAATGTATAAATAAACTTTACTATGCCTTGATAATTGTGATAGAAGCAGACACAGCTGAGGAATTGAGTTGAGTCTGTTTTCAGCTTCTTATAAAATAGCCCTATTGAAAAGGGCATTTCCAAGTTTCTACCCCTGGAGGGAAGGTTCCTGTTTGAAGCTTAAGGTAAATAGAGTCTATTGAATAAGGAGGTCATATCAAATTCTGTTGCCATCACTAGTCACCCTCTGTTGGAATTTGAGTTTGCAGTGTGTGAAGTTTCTGATTCATGTACCGTGGTCCCTGAAAAGAACATTGCTATGAAAGCAATCATATCATGGATTAAGTCTTTTTCTAAGTAAATGGAATTCAGCCTTTGGGAAATAAAATGTAGTCCTTGTTAAATATTCCACTGACTGAGCTCAATTCTCCTCTTTGGCTTGGGAATGTTATCTCTGAGAATGCGGAAGAGAGAGAATTTTCTTCCTAGTCTCTCTTGTACTTATCCACTGTAACACCTTACACTGTGTTTTAGGAGTCAGGTGCAATGTAAATGTGGCTGATACGGCTTCTCTTCTATTTCTGAAGGCGGAAGAGAAGCCAGGCAAGCTGCTTTAGTTTCTGTTTCCCAAGTGAAATGAAACCTGGTACAGAGGTGATAGAACAAATATCAGATGATTTAAGTCACTTTTATAATGCTGCACTTTTCTTGCACAGGTATCCTTATGATAATCTCGTATCTAGGAGCTTAGCTCACCGTGACAGTAATGGTGGCTATTGTCTTTATATTAATAACTATCTTACCCATGCCTCTATAAGCAATTGTTCTCACTCCCCCAGGGTCCCTAGATGTTGCTAAGATTTTTAGGCAAGCTTCCATGCCTGATCTAACATACAATAGAACAAAATGTGGGGCTAGGAAAATCAACCATCTAAAATAATACAACAACAATAAGAATAAAGGGATGATGGTGAAACAGAGCCTTATTGATATTTGCACAACTGATTGACAATTGACACACTTTTATGTATACAACCATTGGTTGAGATACACAGGGGATTTGTATTTTTGGCTCAAGGAAATTTTGTATACGGCAGTTCAAGGAAGCCGTATAAAATAGAAGAGAAGGGAGCAGTGGTGGGATTGGTGGGATTGGTTAGGATAACATCTGCACCCCTACTGGCCTAGGGACTGGATATGGGCTTGCATAGAAAGAGAGTTTAGAGTTTCAGACTGAACAGTTGTACTGACAAAAGAGTTTGTAAGACTTTATACTGGCATAAGCATTATAGTTCAAGATGTTTAGAGTACAAATTTAAGTGGATATTCATAATTTTTTCTGTCTAGCCTCAACTCACCCTTCTGGTAAAGGCATCTCAGGGAACTTTTCCTGCTCATCATCAGTGGAATTTGGGTGGAGTTGACACCATGATACAGATCCAGGGATTTAGGGTTTAGGACTCAAACATGGATCTCTTCTTGTTCACTTTGATTAGTTCACAGACAGACAAACAAATGGAACCAAACCAAATGGGACATATTTATAGGTCTTTTGTTGGAACAAGTGATAGCGTAGTTCCTGTTTTTTATACACAGGATGTAGATGATTTACTCCTGAAGTTATGGGGACTACCTATGGAAAATGCTTATTTAAGAGTGAAATCTAGAGAAAGAAAAGCAGGAGAGAGGATGGGAAGAGACAAAGTCCTGTTGGCACTCTCTGAATTTTTGGGTTGAGTTGTTTCTGAAGCCAAATAGTCTAATGACTTCTGTGATATGCACTAATACGTCTTTTTGTATGAACAAGTTTGTATTGGATTCTTTTGTTACAACCTGACAGTCCCAACTACTACCATGTTCTTCTTCTCCATCACTTCATCCTTCATTGTGCTTTTGGCATCCAGAGGGCTTAAAATTGGTATCAGCAGAGGCTGGGCCTGATAGGGTAGTATGTTTTCATGGAAGCTACTGGCAGAAACAGCAGGGTATGGGACATTGGGAAGTGGAGGAACATGTGTGGACTTGTTTCTTAGTTCGGATTCAGCACCATCACCTTGGGGATTTCCAGCAATAACTTAGGGAAGTATTGAGGGAAGACAGGGTGAGCTGGTCCAGAAAGTGTAACTCAAGTATTAGTTAATTTGAATGGGATGTCAGTTGTCCCACAGGCTCTAAGCACTGCAGTGTGAGATTACCATGTAATAGCACTGTTACTCAGAACTTACTATGTATAAGGAACTTTACATGCTATCCCTAATCCTTCCTACCCCTCCTCCAGGTTGGAAGAATTTTTACTCCTGGTGAGGTTAACTGATTTGTTCAAGGTGACACAAATAGTAAATAGCAGAAACCAGGTTCAGTGTAAGGCCTACATTTTTCAGGGCCTAATCCTCTTCACTCTGCTGCATTGTCTTCCTATAGCTCTGTAGAAATCTGTTCCTAAAGTCCCTCTGGCAAATATATTTGTTATTCTACCCGTCAAGTGGCACAGGAGTTATTAAAAAAATCCAGTGAAACCTTAATAAATGCTTTCTTTTAATGAAGATAAATAATAAACAGGAAAGCAGAGAAATAGGAGACAGTTTAGTTCCTCGAATTCTGCCAAGAAAGTTCTACAGACACAAGGTACAGATCTCTCAGAATCAGTATAGCACTTCTAAAACCAGGACATAGTCACTTAAAATCAGTGAAAATTGTCCTGCTCTTCTTGCTGATGTATTTAAACTCTATCTTTATGTGTGTATGTGTGTGTTTGTATATAATCTCCACTCTTAGAACTGAAGATAGATGGGGATTCTTCATTTCTTGTGTGTCCACTCATCTCTTTCCTATAGAAAAAGGAATAGTTAACCTCAGAGTTTAAAACCATCTCTTCTACACAGAAGCCAGAAGCATATCTTTCTGCTGTTCAATGACTCATATATCATCCTACATGTCAGTGGAAGCTAAATTCACCGCAGATGTTATTATGAAATAAAAAGTAGTATTAATGGGCTTGAGTGCTATTTGTTCAGGTAACCCTGCCTCTCTGGAAGATGAAAATGAATAGAAGAGACATCAGCTTGATGAATGGGTATGTGAATATGTCACCAACTGGGGACTGCATCCATTTTACATTCAAGAGTTCTAGATAAAATAACCTGAATAGGGCAAGATCTTGAATGGAATGAATATGCATAGTTTCTCTCAATGAAGTCTTACCTTTAGACTAGAACTTTGGAGAATTATCTAGGGCCATCTAAAATAAAAATTCAAATCTAGATTATGCTTGGGAGAATTTCCGTGGGTAATTAGAACAAAAGTCCTGGACTGATGTAGAAAGAACCTCAAAAATGACATCACTGATATTATCTCTCAGATGCTAGCTTATAGAAAATTAAACTTGTGTTTAAAGAAATGCTACAAATTAGAGGTGAATTCACCATGAAGCCAAGAAAAGGCAAAGTGAAGGCTTTCTCTTATGCATGTGTATTGGCCCCTCTAAGGGGCTTTGGCAGTCTTTAGCAATGCCATGGTCATGTGTGTTAAAAGGTAAACTTAGGCACATTAAAGTTTCAGTAGTTTATTTGAGCGGATAGCAATTCATGAACTGGGCAGTACCAGACCACAAGTGGTTCAGCCCTTCAATGAGGATAGGGGTGGGGGCGAAAGGAAAATTTTTATAAGATGTTCATGGAAGCAAAATGAAGAAAATACATTTGATTGGTTAAAGTAGAAAGTCCCTAAAGTATGGTTGGAAGTTTCTAATTGGTAAAGCTTAAGTTTTGTTTTACTGTTTACACTGTTCTTCAGTTTGATCACTTAGTATCCCAAGCTGCTGAGTGATCTCAGCCAAATGGCCCTCCAATTAAATTTGTATTTAACATTTTTTTGTTATATTTGCAAATTAAGATGCTCTTATTCATAAAGAGAGTCTCAAAACTGTAGAAACTTGAGGTGAGCAATGGTCTGATTATGTCCCCCAAAATTCATGTTTTAGAAACAATCTGTGATGCAACAGTGTTAGGAAGTGAGGCCTAATGGGTGGTGTTTAGGTCATGAGGAATTCACTCACATGAATGGATTAATGCCATTATTAAAAAGGATTTCAATTTGGGTTTGCTCTCCATTGCTCTTCTGCCATGTCCTCACAGGCAGCAAGGAAGCTCTTACTAGACAGTAGATGCCAGTGCCTGATCTTGTGCTTACAGCCTCCAGAACTGCCATTAATACATTTCTATTCATTTTAGATTACCCAGTCTTTGCTATTCTGTAATAGCAGCACCAAATGGACTGAGACAAAGTCCCATAAATCTGAGATTTGCCCTTGTGAGGAAGGCTGTTCCCCAGAATGTTACTCTGTGACACAGAATGCTTATTTTCTGAAGGTAGAAGCAGAATGGGTCTCATGCAATCAAATCAGTGGCCTCTTGGCCTCAATTTCTTCATCTGTAAAATGGTTTTATCAGGGCAGATAATGTGTTCCCTTTCAATTCTAATATTATATAACTTGGTGTTAGCTATCTCATATCCTTTGTATGCTAACTGTATTGTAAAGAAAGGTAAGGAGAAAGGGAAATAGATTTTTTTAAAAGTCTTTTTCCTTCACTCTCTTCATCTCAATCTTTAGTATTAACATTAACAGCTGATTATAACATATACTTTATATCTTTTAATAAATAGCACCAAAGATGAGAACTGAATACTAATTATTTTGTTATACAAATTTAATTTTCTATAACACCTAAGAGAATAAGATGTGCACAATTTTCTTGTTTACACAAAAACAGTTTAATATGACCAATTACATGACAGTGGAGATAACTTGGAAGCATCAACTCTGTGAACGACACACTTTAAATTGTTTTAAATGGTGGTGGGAGTCAATTCAGAAACAGGAAGCATGTCTGTTAGCTGCATTTCACTTATCTAAGAATTAGTAACTTTATCTTCTCTAAGATTATCTGCTTAAATATGTCAAAATCAGAACTGGGTCAAATATATCCAAAGAAGAGGAACCATTAGTAAGTTTATTATTTTGGGTCAAAGATAAAAATTCATGTCCATAAAATTAGTTCTTGTAAGAAGTGCAAGACATTTCACAAGTTAATTTTACCAAACTTATAAGGAAGAGATAATTCTAATGGTGTTCAAAATATTCTAAACCATAGAGAGTAAAGGAGAGTACACAAAATTTTTACAAATCAAATGAAGCATTGACACAAAAATCTAAAATGGCACAGTAATACAGACTTATAGACCAATCTCCCTTGTGAATATCTAGACAAAAACATTAAATACAGTGTCAGCAAATAGAATACACATAAAAATAATGATATACTAAGAATTCATACCAGGAATTCAAGAATAATGCAATGTTAGTAAATGTATTAAAACATTTTGCCATATTACTATATCAAAAAGAAAAATATGTATCTAGATACTAAAAAGACATAAAAATTTTAGGTTTCATTATTGTTTTTTCAAAAATCCTAAATAAAATATGAATATATTGATTATCTTGGTTGCTTTCTTCAAAATTCACAAGCCTAAATTCAATGTCACATTAAAAGGCAAAATACTAAGCAAAGTCCCATCGAAGTAAGAAACAAGTCAAAGATGTTCATTTTTACCAGTTTTATCTAACCTTCCTCTGGAAATACTAATTAATACAATTTGAAAACAGAACAAAAATAAGTAGCATTAAAACAAATTAGAAAATAAGAAAGAACATTGTAATTATCTCTAGATGGTATGATAGTATACTTGGAAAGCCAAGTGACACAAGTAACAGCTATGACATATAATACAACACTAAGTCTATTGACATTACAAATTTGATAAAGATTTAGACATAAATTTTCTGCATAGTAAAAGTCATCAGTTTGAAAATTTCATGGTGAGAAAGTATTTTATTCACAACAGTATCAAAAATAGTAAATACATAGGAATAAACTTAACAAAGGCGCTTAATCTTTAGACAATAATGGCAACAAGGAGATTATAAAAAAATCTAAATGAATAGAAAGTCATTGCTGTCTAGACTATCTTCTTTTACGTTAATATGACCACATTAGCTTTCCCTAAAATAATACATAAGAAATATTAAGAAATATATAAGAAATAATATATAAAAAATATTTCCCTAAAATAATACATAAGAAAACTATTTTAAATTTAATCATATTTTTCTTTTGCATAATAGAAAAGTTGAATCTTAAGTTTATATATGGCAAAAAAAAAAAAAGCCTGCATGAATAACCATAAAAATCTGGGGAAAAATTAGTGAAGGGGAACAGGTCTACAAAAATTAAAACATATTATAAATTTAGAGCAATTTTAAAATAATTCGCATCAATTAATGAATAAAAGACCACAAAATATGTAAGAATTTAATAAGACCAAGGAAACATTTCCAATTTGAGAGGGAATAAAGGGGATAGGGATTTTCAATAAACAGAATAACTATTTAAGGAAAAAAAATGTATCCTCCTCTCATTTCTTAATCCACAATCAATTCAGGAAAATCAAATAATTGAGCATAATTAAATTACTTATAAAAACAATATGGGAGAATTTTTAAAAAACATAATTTTAGATTAGGGGAAACATTTCTCAGAACTTGTCACAAAGCAGAAGTAATAATAGTATAGACTAGCAAAATCAAATATTTTTGAATGAGAAAATATTTAATAAATCAAGAAGAAAAACTAGGAAAATTATTTGTGACACATATGATAAAATAGTTATCTTAATGTTTATTAGCGCTCTTTAAATAATAATTTTAAAAAAGATCACTGCCCAATTTAAGGATGAGAAATGAACATAAATGCACATATCACTATCCAAGTGGTTTTCAAATAGATTTTTTAAAGGATCTTATGATTAAGAAAATGAAAAATAAAATGACAAATGAGATTTAATTTTTCACCTATCAGATTGGCAAAGACGAAAGTACTGAATACCATTTGTGTTAAGATTATTGGTAAATAGAAATGTTCACACTTTGTTGCTGCAAGAAAAGATTGTCATGATTCCTCTGACATACATTTTTTTAACATTTATTAAAACAGAAAATTATATATCCTTTGTCCCAGCAATTTTACATTTAGAAATTTATTCTGTAGACACACCTGCAAATATGTTTAGGAAGCACATATGAGGATATTTGTCATAGCGTTTTATCTAAAAACAAACTATCAAAAGAAATGAGACAACTTTGTTTGAATAAGACAATCAAACAAACCAAAACAAAAGGAATCTTTCAATTTAACAATAGGAAATGAGTTATAGCTCATGTAACGAAATATCATGTGTGGTTACGTATGTCGGGTGGATCCATACACACTGATACGAAATAATTGTCAAGGAGAAAAAAAGGTGGAGAACAATCTATGTAGCTTAAATGTATGTTAAAAGGGAGGTTTACATATGTGTGCATACACACATATACCATATACATAAATAATTGTGCATGCACAAGAAAGTTTTAACAGTGATTGCCCCAAGAGAAATTATTTGAGAAACAGAAACAGAAGTTCATGGTCGGGTGCAGTGGCTCATGCCTGTAATCCCAGCACTTTGGGAGGTTGAGGCAAGAGGATCAACTGAGGTCAGGAGTTCAAGACAAGCCTGGTCAACATGGTGAAACTCTGTCTCTACTAAAATACAAAAATGAACTGGACAGGCTGGGCATGGTGGCTCATGCCTGTAATCCTAGCACTTTGGGAGGCTGAGGTGGGTGAATCGCTTGAGGTCAGGAGTTCAAGACCAGCCTGGCCAACATGGTGAAACTCTGTCTGTAATGCCAACTACTAGGGAGGCTGAGGCTGGAGAATCGCTTGAACCCGGGAGGCAGGGGTTGCAGTGACCGAGATCGCACAACTGCACTCCAGCCTGGACAACAAACAAACAAACAAAAAAAACCCAGAAGTTCATTGTTAGGCAATATAACTTTTGCTTGCTATTCAAAGTTCTAAAATGTTCATGAATTAGCTGTTCAATTAAAATAAACGAGTTATTCTTAGTTATTTAAGCTATTGTTAAAGATCAGCAGGTAGTGAGAGAATTTCTCAAGTATGTGTCTGTGGTGTGAGATTTGCATTTTCAGCTACATATATAGTGTCACTTTTACAATGACATTGAAGTAGGAGATAAAACTTGACTCTAGAGATATGGCTTGGACATGGGACCAAATTGAGGACTGGCTAAAACAGATCTGGGGCAGAAGCACCTCCCGATTAAGATACACCTACCAGTGTGCCATGTCAGCTTACCATTGCCATGGTAACACCCTGAAGTTATCCCCCCTTTTCATGGCAATGACCTGACAACTCAGAAGTTATCACCCTCATTCTAGAAATTTCTGCATAAGCCACCCTTAATTTGCATATGATTCTAAGTGGGTAATGAGTATGAGTGCAGAACTGCCTCTGAGCTGCTACTCTGGGCACACTGCCTAAAGGGTAGCCCTGCTCTGCAGGGAGCGGTACCTCTTCTGCTGCTGTACATTGCTGCTTAATAAAAGTTGCTGTTTAACACTACCAGCTCGCCCTTGAATTCTTTTCCTGGGCGAAGTCAAGAACCCTCAATTTTGGGGCTTGCTTGTCCTGTGTCAGTGTGACTTGGTCAGAGTGAGAGTCACAGAAGACTACATAAGTAAGCAGATTATTATTCTTCTAAACATGCTAACTATAGAGAGATGAATTAACATTATTTGAGAAGAATAATTGCTTGATAATCAAACTCACCTATTTCCTTATTAGCCACTGCACTGGGTTGAAAATATGGTCAAGTCAAAACTCCCAGTACCTGTGAACACAGCCTTATTTGAAAATGGGGTCTTTGCAGATGTAATCAAGTTAAGATGAGTTTATACTGGATTAGAAGTGAGCCCTAATCCAACGGCTGTTGTGTGTCCTTATAAGAAAAGGGCAACTTGGACACAGACACACACACAAGGAAAATGGCCAAAAGAAGACAAAGGCAGAGACTGAAGTTATGCTGCCTCAAATCAAAGAAGGCCAAGAACTGCTGACAACCACCAGAAGGTGGAAGCGACAAGAAAGAATTTTTACTCCGGAGCCTTCAGAGGGAGCACGCCCCTGCCGACACCTTGATTTCAGACTTCTGGCCTTCAGAACTGTGTGAGAATACATTTGCATTGTTTTAAGCCACCCAGTTTGTGATAAGTTATTATGGCAATTTTTGGAAATGAATTCAGCCACTTTTCTATTTCTCTATTTTTTCCTTTTCTTCTAACATATATAAACTGAAACAGTCATTCATATATTTAAAATTTTTTTTTGCTGTTTTTATCCTTACCTGCTCTTGGACACAATGTTATAAAGTGAATTACTCTTGAGCTGATCTTAAGTAAAATTGTGTTCCTAATCCAGTATGTAATGAAAAACAAAAACTAAATATTGACGATAGATGATAAAAACACATATAAAAACATAGGTGATACGTAATGAAAACATGTATCACATGTAAAACAAAGGTAAATCTTTTTTCCTGTTAACAAAGAAAGTTACAATTTTAAATCTGATAAGAGACAGAAATGTAATGAAAATATCCATATATAAAGAATTTTGAGAAACGATGAGGTATTTATCTGGCTCACAAAAATAGAGCCATGTCAATAACTTTTAACCTAAATAAATGTGATAAACTTATTAAAATATAATTAATAATTTTTTATATATAATTGAGAAAGGTCATTTGGATGCTTTTGATCCCAAAATAATTCCATTTGGGGAAGTTGACACTAGTGCTTTTTCTTAGATAGGTTTTCTTGTTATGTGTAAATATAAAAAACTATTTCATTAACTTTAGAGTTGAAATAATTTTCGAATGAAAATATTTTATTAGAAAAAAATTGACTCAGTGTTACTATTGGTTAACTGAGTGACTTTGGGCAAGTTGCTGATAACCTTTTTAATATCAGTTTCTTTGTCTGTATAATGCAGTTAATAACTACTTATCTTGTTTACATTCACTAACCTTACAAATCTAAAGTATTAAGTCTAAAGCTTTGCACACAGGTTAGCCTAATTCAAAATATTGTGTTATTGTGTCAGTCTGTGTTAGGGTGGGTCAAATAAATGCTTCCCATAATTAAAAATGTCTACTGTCACCTTGACCTTCACTTGAAATAATACAGTCTAAGCAGTCTCACAGATGAAAGTAATATGTTAGACCACCTTCATATCAGCCTCATTGAAATGTTAATGACTTAAAGTCATTTATATATATAACAAAATCTGCAACTTCCTTAAAACTTTGGATGTCCAAGACATTCTTAAACAAAATAATAAGATAAATGACTATGAAAAGATATTGGGATAGGCCAGGAGCAATGGCTCAGGCCTGTAATCCTAGCACTTTGGGAGGCCAAGGTGGGCTGATTGCTTGAGTTCACGAGTTCAAGACAAGCCTGGGCAACATGGCAAAACCCCGTCTCTACAAAAATTACAAAAATTAATTAGGTATGGTGGATCAGGCTTGTAGACCCAACTACTTGGGAGGCTGAGGCAGGAGGATTGCTTGAGCCCAGGGAAGCAGAGGTTGCAGTGAGTCAATATCACACCACTTCACTCTATCCTGGGCGACAGAGGCACACCTTGTCTCAAAAAAAAAAAAAAGTATGGGATAACGGAAGGGAAATTTAAGTTTAGTGGAAATATTCAAACAAGAAATGCAGAACATTTAGAAGGCCTTTGTTATGTAGATCAAAATTCTCAATGCCTGTTCTTTGGAACCCTATCTCTACAGGATGTTTATAGTCATATGCTCAAAAGAGTTTCCAAGTCTGAGAGACTCTGAGGTAAACAGGTTGCTTTATGATAGGCTTTCACTGAGCCTTTAGAGGGATATAGTGAGTAGTGACTCCAAAGTTCATTAGAAGTGTCTTTAACAGGATTTTTTCAGTATTATGTGTTCTGTGGAAAATACTTGGGAATCACTGATGTGGTTAATTGCCTCAAAAATCTACTTTAGTGTGTATGTGGGGACTCAAATGCAAGACTAAGGTGGGAAGAATAAGGAGTGACTAAATCTTCCTTCAACAGAGTGTGGTGGAATCCTGAAAACAAGGTAGATCTTTTGGTTTGGATCAGGGATCAGTAAGCATGGCCTGTAGGACAAACCTGGCCCCTGCCTATGGCTGCTGTCACACTACAATGGCAGAGCTTAATAGCAGCCACAGAGGCAGCACGGCCCTCAAAGCCAAAAATATTTACTATCTGGCTCTTTACAAAAAAAGCTTGCAGACACCTACTCTAGATCTTTTTCCTCCCCTTTTGTGTAACGAAAGATTGTGGTGCTCGATTCGACAGCACATATACTAAAATTGGAAGAAAGATTGTGAACTGACAAGTTCTAACAAAACTATATCTAGAGACTGGAAAATACTAATTGAATTCCAAATATTTATAGAGTTAAAAAAATCAAAGATTTTGGAGTGTGCGCATATGCGTGTATGTGTGTGCATGTGTGCAAATCTGTATATATGAGTGTCACTGTGGAGACAAATCAACCAGATAGGGAACCAAATGAAGGTTCTTCTCTTCCATTCATCTGTTTGCTGGCAGTGGTGGTGATGGACATGGAAAAATTAGGCCTACTAGACCCCCCCTAAAAAATTCTTTATGGGCAGTAAAAGAATTAACAAAATTGTTGCTGATTTTAAAAAC
Source organism: Cacajao melanocephalus (assembly GCA_963573385.1). Classification (NCBI taxonomy): domain Eukaryota; kingdom Metazoa; phylum Chordata; class Mammalia; order Primates; family Pitheciidae; genus Cacajao; species Cacajao melanocephalus. The sequence goes on along the minus strand of CAUYLG010050055.1, from coordinate 111,741 downwards.
TGAAAGAGATTAAGTAGAGCAAAAGAAGTAACTGCTATGCACATATGCACAGTGTATATAATCAAATCTGTGCCAAACTAGCTGCTACATTGAACTATTATTAAAATATTAGATTATATATGTATAATCTATCTATATACACATATGTGTATATTATATATATGGGGGGATGAATGACATTTTCTCCTATGTTTAAATAAAATGGAACTATTTCTATAAATCAGTTCCTGTTGAGGAATATCAAAATGATCATCTTTTTGATTCCCTTGCAATAGAGAATTCGCTCCTCTGTTTTCTCAAATCTATAACCTACTGTTTCATCCTATGCACAAAAATCCCTTATAGGTATTTTTGAATAGAGGCCTTTAGACATACTTTATCTTTTATATTTTTAATTGTTTTAATAGAAACTTGCTGTTCTTCATAGTGTAAACTTGTATGTTTCACAAAGGCCTTCTTTCATTAATAGATCAAGAATCAGTTAAGTTCCTTTTTGAAAATCAGCACAAAATAATTAAGTTTCAAACATCTTGTTTCAAGTTACTCCAGAGTAAAGCACAGCTTATAAATATATAAATGACAATGGGGTGTGGGAATGGAAGGGAAATGGCTGCAGTGTTTAGACCACTAAAACTGAATTTTGAATTACATCAGATACTCAGAAGGCCACCCTAGATGAAACAGTCAAGCACTTTGGCATGGGGCAGCAAGCAGAATATTATCCCACGTGGTCAGGGTAATGGGCTAACACAATCTTGCAAAAACTGGCCCAAAATAACAAGGAAAAGTCTGGCATCTTGCACAAACTCCAAGTCAGCCAGACACGATGTTTGGAGATTTTCACTTGTGATTAAACCACTATATCCCCAGAAGAAGCAGCTGCTAAATAACATTCCAGTATGCTTCTAGAACATTGCTGCAACACAGAGAACTTGAAAGGGCCTGGGCCATATAAGTCACTGGCAGTACAAAGAAGGCAGGCAGGCAGGCAGGCAGGCAAGAAAGAATCCAATCCTCAATACTTATTGGATTTTGTCAAACATATTTTGAAAGATTGGATAATTGAGGTCATTCCTTAATACTATATATACAAGACCACAACTCCATGGCCCTTTGGCTCATTGCCCCATTTGAAGACTCTAGAAGTTTCCCTGTGCATTTCCCCCACATTAGAACCTGTCCTGCATGAACTCAAAGGGCAGATTTCATTTCAATTCTATTTCATACACCCAGCTCACAACTCCCACATGCATGTGTCAGGAAGAACTAAAGGAAAAGACAGCATGAAGTATTTTGCTGGACTCCTCTGGACATGCTCCAGCTAGAACATACCCCAGACCATTAGAAACACATGCTGGACAGCTGCTCTGGGCTCACACACCCAGTGTAGGTGTTAACACACATTGCATGATCTCAGCATGGAAGCGCAGCAGTTGTAAACATGTGGAAATGTCAAAGAAGCTGAGACGGTTCCAAACATACACCCCAGTGCACACAAAGTAGGGTCTAGTGCACAGCAAAAACTCTTCAAACACTTCTCAAAGCTATACTGTTTTTCTAAGATAAGAATAGCTACTCACTTCTCTTGGAAAATCCTAATTTGCTGTTGTTGTGGGCTACAGCTTCCATTTTCCTTACCCCACTGGGAAGCCACTCAACACTTGGCAAATTCCATTTGCATACCTCATTGGATGGTTTGAGATTGCAGGTGTGGGCATGGAGTGGGGGCAGGAGGAGGAACGAAGTTTCTTTTTCATGTAGAGTAAAAAGAATGCTGTTCAGGCTGCAAACAAGAGGAAAGGGGCAGCCTGCACGTTACAGGACATATTCCTTTTCTTGCATCTCTCCTGCCTTTCCCCTACCTTATCTTCTAAATCTCTATTGGCAGGTTGCCCTGGAAACAGGCACCAATGAGTGCTGGTGCAGAAGTCAATATTACTGAAAGGAGGGTCAGGAGACGGGAGAAGAGCACTAAGCTCTTTAAACATTTTACTTTTTCACTGTGATATATTTATTAGTGCTTTTCAAGAAGGGATTGATTCTTCTTTTTATGTAAAGTGTCTCTGTGGTTGTGGGGGGTAAAGGATCGGTAAAACATTGGTAGCTCGACATCAGCAGCATGGCTGCTTAGTCTAATTCTAACAAGGTATACTAATTGTTATCCCCTCCATCACCATTTTGTCTGTTTCTCCAAATTCATGCAACAGGTTTTAGAACTGTATTGTTTCTTGGGCGCATGTCTAAGTCTCTGATCTAATCATCTTCTTCACAACTTTCAGTCTCTAAGCTTTGGCAAAAAGCTTCCTTGCTCTTGCCTGGCCCTGGCCCCTCAAGCTCTGGCAACCTTAGCCATTGCTCAGCAGGCAAAATCCTACTTTTGCAATGCAAGAAGGTTAAGCAGGCAGGAGGGCTATCTGCACAGCAAATTTTGAGCATACCCTACCTGTATTCCCCCCCACCATCCGCCATTGAAATAACCCATGTTTGGTCTGACCAAATGTTCCTCCTCTGGGCATACTTACAGATAGAGCCATTCCCTTAAGCCTTTCTCCAATCCTACTGTCCTGTCTCATGCTTTTGCCTATACATGCTTCTGCTATTAAAATTGAAGATTCATATCCTCACCTAAGTAAGTATTTTACTAATGGACCCCAATTACTTTCCCTATAAAATCATTTCTGTGTATAAGAAACAAGCCAAGCTCCAGAAAATATTTGAAGGACAAACACTGGGATGAAAATACTATTTCATAAAGAGTTACAGACCCCAAAGATTATAGCCATGAAAACAGAATTGTATTTAGCACATCAGTTTTTAGAGTGGCCACATCCATTTCTGTAACAGAATAAGAAATAAATTTGGAAGCAGCAGTAAAAGTGAGACAGGAAGTTTGTCAAATGTGGAAACTGAGCAAGTTATCTGAATCCAGAAATTAGAGCAAGAAAAGAATGATAACTTCCAAGGAGCTGTGGGTAGAATTGTGCTGTTTGGGGGATGGATTTTGGTGCAAAGAAATAATAATGTTTTTGATGGACATGATTTTAGCAGTTGCTAAACAAATCTCATTAAAATCTTTTAGGTTCACTATGAATAAGCAATTGAAGAGAAGATTTAATTTTGACCTTGAAGACAGATGTTTTATATAAGGAAATGTGTTATATTCATACAGCCCCAAAGTGCTCATATTCTTGATTGTCACTGCCCAAGGAAAAGGGAAAGATAGGTTTTCCCCTACTTAAGTGTTTGGGAGGACGGTGTCATCTGTCTCCAAGGAACAGTTCTGCCTGATTCCAAAACCTTTGGAAAGGTTTCTGGAAGGTTGTGAAAGAACCCTCTGAAGGTTCTTTCCACATATAAGAAAGCACACAGGAAAGAAGTAAATCTGTGGATAAATCAGCTGCACGTGTCTCCACTGAGTCACATGAAGTCTCAGGCATCTTTCCAAGTTCAGTATCCTCAAGGATCACTCTGAAACTTTTTTCCTGTGTTTTTCTCATGGATTTATGGAAAACTGTCAGAATCAGTGATTATGTAAAAGTTTCTCTAGAGTCTTTGAAATCATAGAAGAGGCTTCACTTCCTTCTATGTTTTAGAAAAACAGAGGAATAGAAGCAGAAACCATACACATCACTTTATTTGTATTTTAATTCTGTTCCCACAAATGGATGCAGGCAGAGTTAGAGCTGTTTTTTTTTCAGATATTTCTTCAGCAAACATTCATCTATGAATATTAAGACAAAAAGTGTGCCAGATTCACTTTTGCATAGAAATTTTGCAACATTTCTTAAAATAAATAAAATACCACAGTTTTAAACAATGGAGAACAAACAGCAAAATGTGCCAACAAAGGCTTAACTAGCTGAGTGAGTGGCCAATTTAATCTCTCATCTAATGATTTAAACTCATTTAATGATTTAAATTTTGTGGTTAGAGCAGAAAATGCCCTCCCCATGTGAGGCAAGAGATCTCTTTCCAGGAAATTTTGAGAACATATACATTCTTTAGCCTGATTTTCATGTGTCTAAACTTAAGGACTCAAGTGACCTGTTTTACTGTTCATGTTTGTCAAGCAATTTTATTGAGAGATAAAAGGAATCGAATGATTTATTTTGCTTTGTAGGAACTAAAGAGAGGGCAATACCTTGAAGGGCCTGGAGGATAGAGAGAGTTAGGAAAGGAGAAGGAGAAGAAGGGACAAGGTGCTGTATCTAAGACACAGACAGTGCTGAGAGCTGTGTACCTGCGCAGATTAAGACCCTAGAAGTCTATCATAGGGCAAGAACTTGTTTTGAAAGTTGTCAAACTTATTGGTTTCTGTATTATTCTGTTCTTACACTGCTATGAAGAAATACCTGAGACTGGGTAATTTATAAAGAAAAGAGGTTTAATGGACTCATAGTTCTCCATGTATAGGGAGGCCTCAGGAAACTTACAATCATGGCAGAAAGCATCTCTTTAGAGGGTGGTAGGAGTGAGAATGAGTGCCAGCAAGGGAAATGCCAGATGCTTATAACACCATCAGATCTCATGAGATCTCACTATTACGAGACCAGCATGGCTGAACTGCCCCCATGATCTATTCACCTCCCATGATGTCCCTCCCCCAACAGGTGGGGATTACAATTCAAAATGAGATTTGGGTAGGGACACAGGGCCAGACCATATCAGTATCTAGTTAGTGTTAAAGAGAAATGATGTCACATATATTTTGATGAGTATATGCAATGTGATGAGCTTTGGAATCTCAGTATTTTGAAAATTGTCTCTAATTTGCTAGGCATCCTTTATTTGGAATATGGGCTTTGTGATCTTTCATTGAACTATGTAGGGCATGGACTCTACAGCTAGACTGACAGAGTTTGCATCCTATCTGTGAAGTACTAGCTATGTGATGATGGCCAGTTACTTATCACTCTGAGCTGCTGTTCTTTATCTGAAAATGTAGATGTAATAGAATCTGTTTCACAGGACTATCAGGACTAAATAAATGTCTTAGTTCAAGCAGCTGTAAAAAAATATCATAGCCTGCGTGGCTTATAAACAACAGAAATTTATTTCTCACAGTTCTGGAGGCTGTGAGAAGGGAAGTCTGAGATCAGGGTATGGGTGGTTTCTGGTGAGGGCTTTCTTTCCAGTTTCATGCTGCTAACTTCTAGTTATATCCTGACATGGTAGAGAGAGGACAAGAGAGCTCTCTGGGGTCTCTTTTATAAGGGCACAAATCTCATCATTAGGGCTCAACCCTCATGATCTAATTACCTCCCAAAGGCCTCACCTCCTAATATCATCAGATTAGAGGTTAGGATTTTAACAAAGGAATTGGGGTAACACAAACATTCAGTTCCTCTCACTCTTATATAGATAAAGGACAATAGCACCTGGGGTATGGAAATTATTATATAAATGTATGCCATTAATAATAATAGCTAAATCCAAGAGGACATTTCCAAGGGCCTATTTGGAATAGTGTCCCTGAATAAGCAGGGACATGGATTGATGTAGTTTGGATTGTGTCCCAACCCAGATCTTATGTAGTTGTAATCTCCAGTGTTGGAGGTGGTGTCTGGAGGGAGATTACTGAATCACAGGGACAGTTTCTCATAAATGGTTTAACATCATTCCCCTAGAGCTGTTCTTGTGGTAGAGTTCTTACAAGATCCAGTTGTTTAAAAGTGCGTAGCACCTCCCACCTCTCTCTCTTCCTCCTGTTCTGGCCATATAAGACATGCCTGCTTCTCCTTTGCCTTTAGCCATAACTGAAAGTTTCCTGAGGCTTCCCCAGGAGTCATCATGCTTCTTGTACAACCTTCAGAGTCATGAGCCAGTTAAACCTCTTTTCCTTATAAATTAGCCAGTCTCTAGTATTTCTTTATAGCAGTGTAAGAACATACAAATGCAGAAAATTGATACTGAGAAGTATGACATTGTTATAAAGATATCTGAAAATGTAGAAGTGACTTTGGAACTGGGTAAAGGGCAGAGATTAGAATAGTGTGGAAGGCTCAGAAGAAGACAGGAAGATAAGGGAAAGTTTGGAACTTCCTAGAGACTTCTTAAATTGTTGTGACCAAAATGCTGAGTAGTGATATGGATAGTGAAGGCCAAGTTGAGGAGGTATCAGATGGAAATGAAGAACTTATTGGGAACTGGAACAAAGGTCATTTTTTTTTTCCTTAGCAAAGCAATCGCCTGTATTTTGCCTTTTCCCTAGGGATCTGCAGAACTTTGAACTTGAGAATGATGATTTAGGGTATCTGGCAAGAAAAAATTGTAAGCAGCAGTGTTCAAGAAGTGGTCTGGCTGCTTCTAACAACCAATACTCATATGCATGAGCAAAGAAATTATCTGAAACTGGAACTTATATTTAAGAGGGAAGCAGAGTGTAAAAGTTGGGAAATTTTGCATGATCATGTGATAGAAAAGAAAAGCCCATTGTTTGGAAAGGAATTCAAGCTAGCTGCAGAAGTTTGCATAAGTAAAGAGGATCCAAATGTTTATAGCCAAGACACTAAGAAAGAGATCTCCAAGGCATTTCAAAGCACTTCATGGCAGGCCCTCTCATCACAGGCTGGGAAGCAAAGGAGGAAAGAATGGTTTTGTGGGCTGGGCCTAGGGCCTATGGCACTGCACAGCCTCAGGACACTGCTCCCTGCATCCCAGCCACTCCAGCTCCAGTCATGGCTAAAACTTTGCAGAGTGCAAGAGTTGAGGCTTTAGAGCCTCCACTTAGATTTCAGAGGACGTATGAAAAAGCCTGCATGTTCAGGCATAAGCCTGCTGCAGGTGTGGAGCCCTCATGGAGAACCTGTACAAAGGCAGTGTGGAGGGGAAACACGGGGTTACAGCTCCCACAAAGAATCTCCACTGGGGTACTGCCTAGTGGAACTGTGAAAGAGAGCCATTGTCCTCCAGACCCCAGAATGGTAGAACCATTGGCAGCTTGCTCTCTCAGCCTGGAAGAGCCACAGGCACTCAATGCCAGCTCATGAGAGCAGCTGTGGAGCAGAACCTTGCAAAGCCACAGACACAGAGCTGTCCAAGACCTTAGTAGCCTATCATGTGCTTCAGAGTGCCCTGGATGTGAGACACTGAGTCAAAGGAGATTAATTTGGAGCTTTAAGATTTAGTGACTACCCTACAAGGTTTTGGACATGCCTGGGGTTTATAGTACCATTGTTTTGGCTGATTTTCTCCCTTTTGGAACAGGAGTATCTACCCAATGCCTGTACCTCCATTGTATCTTGGTAGTAACTAACTTTGATTTTGTAGGTTCATAGGTAGAAGAGTTTTGCCTTGCCTCAGATAAGAGTTTAGACTTTATACTTTTGAGTTAATGCTGGAATGACTTAAGACTTTGACAGACTGTTGAGAAGGCGTGACTGTATGTTGCAATGTGAGAAGAACATGAGATTTGAGAGGGACAAGATGAAGAATGATATGGTTTGGATCTGTGTCCCTGCTCAAATCTCATGTCAAAGTTTAACCCTCAATGTTGGATATGGGGCCTGGTTGGAGGTAATTGGATCACTTCGTGAATGGTTTAGCACTATCCCCCTAGTGCTAGTCTTATGATACAGTTCTCATGAGATTTGATTGTTTAAAAATGTGTAGCACCTTTACCTCTCTCTCTCTTCCTCCTACTCTGGCCGTGTAAGATTTGCCTGTTTCCCCTTCACCCTCAGCCATGACTGAAAGTTTCTTGAGGCCTCTGCAGAAGCTGTCATGTTTCCTACACAGCCTGCAGAACTGTAAGCCAATTAAATCTCTTTTCTTTATAAATTACCCAGTCTCAGGTATTTATAGCAGTGTGAGAACACTGACGTTTCACATTATTTCTTTCCTTTTACAGCCTTCACATGGCCAAGAAGATGTTGATTGATGAGTCTGGGATTCAGAAACCAAGTGAAAACTGGAAGGGCCCTGATTTTCTCAAATCATAAGCATGTGGACTTCACTTTACACACTTTCTTTACTCTGAAGAGAATTTTCAACTAAATGCTGACAACTCAAGTTCTAACATGGCATCACTGAGGAGAAAAATTTAGAAAAGGACCATATGGAATGACATAGTAAAGTCTAAACAGGAAAATGGGAAAAGTGGACCAAGAAAATAGAACAAAAATTAATAATTTAAAGCAGATTACCTGGAAAATACATGATGCCCATACCTAGCTGGAAAATATACGGATGTTAATAGTAGGAGTATATTAATACTAGCAACATGGACTATCACTTGCCTTGAGTCTACTGAGTGCCAGCTAGTGCCCTAGGAGAAGTGTAGATAGAAGGGATTTACCATAAAATTAATGAGGCTGAAGTTTAGGAACCCTCACTTGTGCCTCGTCCAAGCCTCTAAGAACATGGTCATATGGCCATATGTTATTGTAAGATTTTCAAAAGTCATATGTTTTTATCACGATTTGTTAAGATTGACTTAAGAAAAATTCCAACTTCCCTTCATCTCCCTAAAATGGTGCCCAAAGATCCCCACCTCTTGATATGCATGCCCTTGTATAATCCCCTTCCCTTGATTGTGGGTTGGACTTAACCACCTACTTCTGACAGACTATGGCAGAAGTTATGGGATGTCACTTATGAGGTTGGATAATAAAGAAGACTGTCTCCCATTTTCTGTTATTTCTTACATTCTCTCTTGGAACACTCACTCTGGGGAAACCAGGTGCTACTTCATGGAGAAGCTCTGTGGAGAGGCCCATGTGAGTAAATTTCGGAAATGATCTGGGGCCTGCCAACAGTTACCTGGGTGAGCCTGGATGTCAATGGTCTCCTACAGCTTTGGCCAACAACTTGATTGCATACATATGTTTAGACAGAGGCATCTAACAAAGCCATGCTCAGATTCCTTACTCATTAAAACTATGAGCTAATATATGTTTGCTGTTTAAGTTGTTGTGTCTCTCTTTTTTTTTTTTCAAATGATATTTCACTCTCGTTGCCCAGGCTGGAGTGCAGTGGTGCTATCTCAGCTCACTGCAACATCTGCCTCTGGGTTCAAGTGATTCTTCTGCCTCATCCTCCCAAGAAACTGGGATTACATGTGTGTGCCACCACACCTGGCTAATTTTGTATTTTTTTAGTATAGACAGGGTTTCACCATGCTGGTTAGGCTGGTCTCAAACTCCTGACCTCAAGTGATCCACACGCCTTGGCCTCCCAAAGTGCTGGGATTGCAGGCGTGAGCCACCGTGCCCAGCCTGTTGTGTCTTAAATCACGCTGCAATAGATAACTAATACAGGAGGTGTTGGCATAGTCATGAGCTTTTTAGAAAACAAGTTGATTCTAAATATACAATCATGTCATCTGCAAATAGAGACAATTTGACTTCCTCTTTTCCTAATTGAATACCCTTTATTGCTTTTACTTGCCTGATTGCCCTGGCCAGAACTTCCAATACTATGTGGAATAGGAGTGGTGAGAGAGGGCATCCTTGTCTTGTTCTACTTTTCAAAGGGAATGCTTCCAGTTTTTGCCCATTCAGTATGATATTAGCTGTGGATTTGTTGTAAATTGTTTTTATTATTTTGAGATACATTCCATTGATAAGTAGTTTATTGAGAGTTTTTAGCATAAATGGCTGTTGAATTTTGTCGAAAGCCTTCTCTGTATCTATTGAGATAATTATGTGGTTTTTGTCTTTGGTTCTGTTTATGTGGTGGATTATGTTTACAGATTTGCATATGTTGAACCAGCCTTGAATCCCAGGGATGAAGGTGACTTGATCATGATAGATAAGCTTTTTGTTGTGCTGTTTGATTTGGTTTGCCAGTTTTTTATTGAAGATTTTTCATCAATGTTCATCATGGATATTGACCTGAAATTTTCTTTTTTAATTGTATCTCCACTAGGTTTTGGTATCAGGATGATGTTGATCCCATAAAATGAGTTAGGGAGGACTCCCTCTTTTTGTATTGTTTGAAATAGTTTCAGAAGGGATGGTACCAGCTCTTCTTTGTACCTCTGGTAGAATTTGGCTGTGAAGCTGTCTGGTCCTGGACTTTTTTTGGTTGGTAGGTTATTAATTGCTTCCTCAACTTCAGACCTTGTTATTGGTCTATTCAGGGATTCAACTTCTTCCTGGTTTAGTCTTGGGAGGGTGTAAGTGTCTAGGAATTTATCCATTTCTTCTTGATTTACTAGTTTATGTGCATAGAGGTGTTAGGTGGATTAAAGATTTAAACATAAGACCTAACACCATAAAAACCCTAGAAGAAAACCTAGGCAATATCATTCAGGACATAGGCATAGGCAAAGATTTCATGACTAAAACACTGAAAGCAATGGCAACAAAGACCAAAGTAGACAAATGCGATGTAATTAAACTTAAGAGTTTCTGCACAGCAAAAGAAGCTATCATTAGAGTGAAGTGGCAACCAACAGAATGGGAAAAAACTTTTGCAATCAACCCATCTGATAAAGGGCTAATCACCAGAATCTACAAAGAACTTAAACAAATTTACAAGAAAAAAACAAACAATGCCATCAAAAAGTAAACGACAGATATGAACAGACAATTCTCAAAAGAAGACATTTATGCAGCCAAAAAACATACGAAAAAAACCCTCATCATCACTGGTCATTAGATAAATGCAAATCAAAACCACATTGAGATACCTCCTCATGCCAGTTAGACTGGCGATATTAAAAAATCAAGAGACAACAGATGCTGGAGAGGATGTGGAGAAATAGGAACACTTTCACAGTGTTGGTGGGAGTGTAAATTAGTTCAATCATTGTAGAAGACAATGTGGCAATTCCTCAAGGATCTAGAACTGGAAATACTGTTTGACTCAGCCATCCTATCACTCAGTATATACCCATAGGATTATAAAGCCTTCAATTATAAAGACACATGCACACATATGTTTAATGTGGCACTGTTTACAATAGCAAAGACTTGGAACCAACCCAACCCATCAATGATAGACTGGATAAAGAAAATGTGGCACATATACACCATAGAATACTATGCAGCCATAAAAAAGAATGAGTTCATATCCTTTGCAGGGACATGGATGAAGCTAGAAACCATCATTTGCAGCAAACTGACACAAGAACAGAAAACCAAACACCACATGTTCTCAATCATAAGTGGGTGCTGAACAGTGCGAACACATGGACACAGGGAGGGGAATTTCACACACCGGAGCTTGTCGGGGGGTGTGGAGGATAGGGTAGAGTTAGCAGGGTGTGGGGGGGATTGGGGAGGGCTAACATTAGGAGAAATACCTAGTATAGATGATGGAGCGGGGGGGTGGATGCAGCAAACCACCATGGCATGTGTATGCCTATGTAACAAACCTGCATGATCTACACATGTACCCCAGAACTTAAAGTACTTTAAAAATAATAACAATATATTTTACTAGGCCAGTCCCCGCCCCCCCAACACCCGCTCTGCCCAACTATCACTGTGCAACTATCACTCTGCAATGTTTTGGTTGTGAAATCAAGCCTCTATCTTGCTTTACATCCTGAGAGCATGGCTGGTACCCCCTTGCCAAGGCTACATTTAGCAAACCTGCACATTCCGCACATGTACCCCAGAACTTAAAGTATAATAATAACAATAAAAAAAGAGAACAAGCTGATTTAGGGAGTCATTTAGTTCTCAGTGGAGTATTTTAAGTCTCTTAGCATATTCAAATGAATATTAGCCATCCTCGTGGAGAAATAGCATCAAAAGCACTGTGTTAATTTATCATGCAGCACAACACTAAGAAGTAGGATTGAAAGTCCATTATGATAAGAACCTGGCCATATGCAGATCATTCCCTAAATCTCACAAGAAATATCTGCCCCCACAAGACTCAAAGTTGCTATTTCTAAGTTGACTATTTTATTATTAAAGTATTTCTTTATTCAGCTAAAGTTGAAATAGTTCTCTATTTCAATATTTTGTAGCAGTAATGTTTTCTTTTGGAGTTCTTCTTTTAAATAGGGTATTTTTCAACATACATCTGCTACAGTTTGAATATTTGTTTCTTTTAAAACTCATGTATTAAGAAGTGGAACCTTTAAGCGTTCTGTGCTCAGGAATGGATTGGTCCATTTATGGATTAATGGGTTAGTGAATTAATGGGTTGTCACAGGAGTGGGTTAGTTATCGTGAAAGTAGGTCTGTTATAAAAGCCAATTGAGTTCTCTCTTATGAGTCCTCTTGACATGTGGTGCCCTGCACCAACTAGAAACTCTGCAGAGAGTCCCCACCAGCAAGAGGGCCTTCACCAGATATGGCCCCTTGATCTGAGACTTCCCAGTCTTCAACATTGTAAGAAATAAATTTATTTTCTTTATAAATTATCCAGTCTTTGGTAATCTGTTATAATAAAAGAAAACAGACTAAGACACATTCCAATCTTGATTTTTCATCACCAAGTTTAAATGAAAAATAGAGTCTGCTTGTTACAAAGTTGTCTAGTTCATGCAATGTGTTTCAACATTTTAAAGACTACCATCTGTATATAAATGATATTCACAAAGTTTACAAAACTTGATTACACTAACTAATAGCAATTTGAAATAATATTTTGGACCATTTCAATAAAACAAGTGAATCTTGACTTAGATACCTATGAAGAGTAGCTTACTTTTTCACCTTTCAATTTATCATTCAAAGTAAAAAGTTAGATGAACTATGAAATAGAAGCAATATGTAGGAGCAATGAAATTGATAGAAATTATTCTAATTACAAAAAGTAAATTATAACAAAACATTTTTGGATAATACCAAAAGGAATATTCATTTGGAGGAAATGATACATTTTAAAAAGATGTATTAAGGAGGTCCTTGGATTATTTGACAATTTCATTAGTCGGGGGGGAGGAGGCAACCATGTGAACAAATTTTAAAAGCTTTACATTTTTAATTTGACCAAAAAATGTCAGATGATATAAAACTCATAATAAATCATGTAATGAGAGCATTGATGAAAGACTGTTCAATGAGCATTATCAATGGAAAGAATATTTGAGATTAGTTGCTGTTCAAACAAATTCAAAATGCTCTAAAATCTTTCAAACATTAACAAAATGAATAGAAGTTTTTGTAAATTTGGCAACTATTTAAATAATTTATATGGCATTAACAATATGAATTTACAACACTGAAACTTTAACTATCCAAAACAAAAAATAATCAATTTAAGAAAGAAATTGAATTATCTTTTCTTTTTTTTAAGAAAGGAAGATTGAGTTATTCCCTGTTCTTTTCTTTTATCAAGTCAGGAGTCTTGCCCTGTCTCAGGCCTCTGGGAGAGAAAGAACAAGTACACACAGCCATATTCATCTTAGCAGGGGCCAAGACAGCAATTTGAATCAATAGTGGAATAACATCTCAGTCTGCAGTCTCTGCCTTTAGATTTGCTTCTGCCAGTACAATGACTTTGCATCTACAAGGCTGGAAACACTGGCTAAAATGATGCCTTTTGGAAGAAAGGAAGGAAAGATCTATACCATGACAAATTCTATGTTTAAAACAAAATGCAAAATATTTGTACTCTAACAATTTTCAACTCTCTACTTCACTCTACCTCAGGCAATAGAAAGTGCTGGCAGGTTTAAAATAGTTACTCTTCCCTGATTCATACTTAAACTATTTTTATGAATAACAGTACAAGTAAACCTTGCAGTCTGAGCTCAAGAGTGGGATGGCTAATGCTTTTCAGATTCCATTTTCACTGCATTTTCTGGCTAAATTCTGACTGGAACTGCATAACTTCACCGAAGATTTATTTCTGTCATGGTCAGATGTTTTGCACTCATCCAATAACTGGCAAATAACTGAGTCAACAGAAGCAAAGCAGGACTTGTAGGGGAGAGTTGTCTAAAAACAAAACCCCACTGACTCACGTCAGCTGAGTATAGGGCTTATTTTACAGAGCATTTGCCCTTGAGAAAAGGTCACCAAGTACAGAGATTTTGGCCATTCTTTTGGTTTCACCTTACCTTATGTATCAGAGGACAAGATAGTCTTTTGGGATGCTAGGTTCATTTTAGACATTTGTGTAAATGCTAAAATTTTGGACTGTTTTCATGTTTTCAAAACTAGTCACATGAGAATTGTTTTTTTTCCTAGGGTGGAGGAGATGTCTATTTAAAAACATTTATTAGAGAGTTTTTCTCAATAATATAAATAGTAATAGGTAAACTTACATAGTATACAATATTTATGCTGTGCCAGACACTAAGTGCAGTACATGTATTAAATCATTTGATTATTACAATAACCCTATGTAGTAGCTATTAAAATTTCCATTTGGCAGATAAAGCATAAAGAATTTAAACCACATACTCAACAGCACATAGTAAGTGGTGTCAAAACATAATTTTTAAGAGGTAAGAAGTAATTCTCAATCAAATATATGGTGAGTACATGTAAGTATTAATATTTAACTCATTAATGAAAGAAGTAGCAGAATAGTTTAGCTGATTCAAGAGAATCTGAGAAACAGAGTCACTATAGTCACTTAAGAAACTATAGTTACTTAGGAAAAGCATGCCCAAGTAAGTTTGCTAAATTATAGACCAACTAGTTTATGCTTTATAGAAAAATAAATCTATTATTTTGGGATTACTTTCTTTACCAGAAAGAAATCACGTGCAATTTTACTGGATCTATATGCTAAAATATAAGTAATCAAATCTCAAACTGTGATCTTTCAGCTTCTGGGAAAACTGAGCCTCTTTAAAAGGGGCCTACAGGTCAAAACTACTTTTATAATAATAATGGCTCATTACTTTCCTTTTTACTGAATTGAAATTTACATTGAACAATGGTGGGTGAAATTGATAACACTGCTCTACTGGTAGCCATCACCTTCTTCACCACCAGATATTCACAGATTAAAAATAATTTTTTCATTTAAGATGTCCTTAATATAACATAAAAACATTAATTTTATTACATTTCAGCCTTTGAGTATATATCTTTGTAATAATCTATGTGCCAAAATGAGAAGTACATATAATGAACTTCTGCTGCATAGTGAAATTCCATAGTAGTCTTAACCAGAAGCCCTTTTATTTGAGTTGTTAACTGACTTAGACATTTTATGAATTCAGTACAAGTAAACTTTGCAGCTTGAGCTGAGGAGTGGGTTGGCTAATGCGTTTCAGATTTCATTTTCATGGAATGAGAGTATCACTTTCTTTGGAAAAAAAAGTAAAAAGCCATTGTTTTTCAGATCCAGATCTTTGGTAGGCATTTTCTTAAATAGGAATAAAGTAATTATGACTCTTCAAAAACACTATCAATATTTGTTGATTTGATAAAATTAGAACTTTCAAGTTCAAATTAGAACTTTGGAAAAAGTATGTCTGCAACCATGAGCTTGATAGCTTCCTAATATTTAAAGACTTATCTAATAAGATCAATAATGATATTAATAGTTATAATTTTTGATATAAAGAAATGAGTTAACATTCAGAACATTTGCATAATTAATGAATCAGTATTTTCCAAGTGACAATGTATGATGGTACAAAATTATTAAATAGGTAAATAATGCATTTAAACTGCAAAATATACCAATACATTAATCTGAAATGCAAAAATTCACTAATGTGATTTCAGATTCCAGATTGCAACTAACCCTTAAGAACAAATCCTTGCATAGTTTAGGTGTACTAACAAAAAATATCCACGACCGTCAGAAGATGGTATTAAAGACTCTTCCAACTGCATATCTTTATGATGCCCAATTTTCTTTATAAACTTTAACCAAAACAATATATAGGAACAGGTTAAGTGCAGGAGCAGATATGAGAGCACAGTTTACTTCTATTTTAAAAATTGAAGAGAAGTGCAAAAATATAAAACTATTTATAGGAAAGAAGAGATTTATTTTTCACTCAATGCTAGGTTCATGGCTGAGGCCCTATAACAAAAGTCAATGGATAAAAGAAAAGCATAGAAATTTATTTAAGTTTTACATGACATGGGAGCCTTCATAATTAAATGACAACCCAAATAGAGAAACCTATGTATTTTCATGCTAACTTTGATGAATAAGTGGATAGTTGTGGAGAAGTATGATCAGACAAAGAGAGTGTCATTTAATGGTGAATAAACTGGGAGGAACTTAACATGGTTTGTTTGTTCAGATTCTTGTTTGTGTTTCCATGTCTTCAGAGATAAAGACATTTGCTTCCTCTGTATATAGGTAGGGTGCCTATACACAGAGGGTTTTATTGCCTGTTTCAGGGGAGAAACTCAGAAAGACCTCATTGTTTCTGTTTTCTTAAAGCCAAGGTGCCATATTTTGAGGCAGCATGTTCTGAACTCCCATCAGATGCCACCATTCATCTCACAAATTTTTCCTTTTTTTGAGACAGTCTCATTCTTGTCCCTTAGGCTGGAGTGCAGTGGTGCAACCTCGGTTCACTGCAACCTCTGCCTCCCGGGTTCGAGAGATTCTCCTGCCTCAGCCTCCTGAGTAGCTGGGATTACAGGCACACGCCACCACACGCAGTTAATTTTTGTATTTTTAGTAGAGACAGGGTTTCACCATGTTGAAACAAGCTGGTCTCAAATGCCTGACCTCGTGATCTGCCTGCTTCGACGTGAGCCACTGTACTCAGCCTATACAAAATTTTTTGCTTTGGAAAATGTATTAACAGTTGTTTTTTCTTAAAATATGTTAACATGTAATTGGTCTATCATTACGATTATTTTTTCATGAACTAATAAATACTTTAAAATTTTCTCTCTCTTAGTTTCTAATATGACAAATATCAATAAATATACTCACACAGATAAAAGTTATTTGGTGTCCTTAATAATTTATTAAAATATAAAAAGGCCTTGAGACTAAAAAATTGGGGCAGGTGATCTGAACTGTAAATCAAAAGCAGTAATTAAAGAATCCTTGAGTGGTCCTTTCAGACAATGTTGTAGTATAACACTGAAAAATCGTTGTGATTCTTTTGCCTTATTTCCCATAATTATTCTTAGCAGTAGTGGAGCAAGAATTTGAGTCCAAATAATCTGGCTCAGTTATCTATGCTTCTATGTACTAAACCATTTTATGTGTAGGAGAAACATGTAAATTCAATAAATAGAAGCATCAAATTCAAATATAAAATTCTGCTTTCCTGGAAAACTTAGAGCAAACAGTAAGGTAAGATAATAAAGAAAGCAGGAAAAAAAAATCTAATTCAAGGATCCAGCCTTAGCATGGATCCAATGCGTCACTTAAAACTACTCAGACTTTAAATCCCTGAATTTTTTCCAATCTTATGTAATGCATCCACTAACAGTATTTGTGATTAAGAAAGTACTTCTGTTAACATGAGAGGAATAGAGTTCTCAGAAATGTTAAGATTTAACAAGCCCTGAACAAAGCATTTTCCCACCCAGAGGAGCTTGCCTAGATGGCAGAAAATAAATGCTTTAGAGGAGAATGAAAGAGTAAGAAAGTGAAAGATGTAAATGAAAGAGTAAGAAATGAAAGAGTAAGAAAGCTTTTGACCAGTTTCATGGGATTATCTTGTGTGACTGCTGTGGGATGGGACAGATTGGTATGGAGACTAATCCTTCCTGACCTCTTGAGTGTTAAGCCTACAACGTAAAACAGGAGAATCAATTGCACTTAACATGTGTTAACATCTGAACGAACAGGTCACCAAATTGTTCGACTTTTAAAATGG
The DNA here is from genome assembly GCA_963573385.1 of Cacajao melanocephalus. Lineage (NCBI taxonomy): Eukaryota > Metazoa > Chordata > Mammalia > Primates > Pitheciidae > Cacajao > Cacajao melanocephalus. The sequence goes on along the minus strand of CAUYLG010050055.1, from coordinate 94,073 downwards.
AATTAACATATAGACAATCATTGGTCATAAAATGGTCTCCTCTTTCACAAAGGCCAAGGCCAGTGTATTTGACACTAAAACCTCCACTCAGATTAGTAAATTCCAAGCCCCATTCCTCCCAGGAGGTGGTCAAAGAAGAAAAGACTTCCTGAATTCTGCACATTCTCAAGGTTATTGAGCTTTGCTAAGCAACAGGAAGATCCAGGAAGTTATTAATTTAGTCATCAAAATGAAAATGACAAATTATAAATATTCCATATGCTGGTATGAGCATTGAAATTTTTAAAAATGACATTAAGAGACCAAGAAACAGAAACAAGTGTCAAAAATTATTTGAACTATGAAAACAATGCAACTAAATCAGTAGGAAAGGATGTACCACTGAATGAGAAGTGTTAGGATTGCTGGTTAATACTTTCTTGAAAAAAAGTGTTATATCCTTACCTCACAACAAATAACAAATTCTGAAATACAACTATAAAACAAATGCTTAATATAATCAGCTTTATTGCAAAAAGAAGAAAAGAAAGAAAAGGAGAGAAAAGGAGACAGAGAGGGAGGGAGGAAAAAGGAAGGAAGAAAAGTAGAAAAAATTATAAGAAATTTTAAACTAAATGAAAAAATATTGGTAGCATTTATATCAGAATTACTTTTATTAATATATAAGGAATTCTAACAAATTAGATGAAAGATGTACAATAATAGAAAAATAAGCAGAAGATACATAGAGGATATTCACAAAATAAATGAAAATGACCATTAAATATGTGAATACATCTTCAATCTCACTAATAGCAAGCACTGCAATTACTTTTGCACCAACCTAATAAATGAATGCAAATTAAAATAACAGATATCTATTTTTTCTTCTACATTAGGAAATCATTTTTCTTTAATTGTAAGCATCTAATTCTAAATTCTGAAGAGAGTATGCTTTCTGAAGAGAGAAAGAGAATTTAAATTCTGAAGCGAGAAGGCCGCTTGGTATGGCCTTCAGGAGGTGATTGAGTCAAGAGGGCGCTACCCCTATGAAAGGGATGAGGTATGTACCCTTATAGAAGGGCTTGACAGAGAAAAATTGCCCTTTTTTGCCCTTCTGCCTTCTGCCATGTGAGGACATAGTGTTCTCCTCTGGAGGACACAGTGTTTACATCACTATCTTAGAAGCAGAGAGTGGACCCTCAGCAGACAATGACCTGGTAGCATCTTGATCTTGAACTTTCCACACCCTAGAACTGTGAGAAATTTCCATTCTTTATAAATTGTTCAGCCTGCGGTATTTTGTTATAGCAGCACAAGAGAGACTGAGATAAAGAAAAGTCCATGCTGTTATACTGCTAGGAGGAGTATAAAATTGTATAACCATTCTTTAAGGAAATGTATCATATATATCAAATGCCTTTAGAAAGAATATATCTTTTAACTGAACAATTGGCTTCTAAGATTTTAACCTAGAATAATTTATTAGTATGCTTACAAAGGGTTTGGAGAGAAATCTATAATTTAATGCTTCAGAAGGGAGACTGGTTACATGAATTATATTACAAAGGCACAATAGAATATTGTCACAATTAAACATGATAAAGATGTCTGTTTTTACAATGAATTGATATTAAATATATATATTTCTGTTTATAGAGCATATAGGATTATCCTACTATAAGGAAAAAATATATATGTGTAAGTCCGAATAGTAATACTCCCAAATATTAACAGTGGTTATTTCTAAGAATTGAAATTTTGGTGATTTTCACTTTCTTTTTGCCTATTTCATTTTATAATTTTGGTTAATAACCGTGTACTACTTACATTATTTTAAAACATTTAAAGATAGGCTGAAAAATTTTAGCTCCAACAGTAATTTTTAAACATATACTTTAGAGAAGTGTTAAATTTATAGAAAAAATTGTGAAGATAATCTAAACAGAGAATTCCCATAAACCTCTCACCCAGCTTCCTGTATTATCAACTGACATTGTTAAGGTACATTTGTCACAATTAATGAAACAGCATTAATATATTACTATTAACTAAAGTCCATACTTTATTCAGATTCCCTTAGTTTTTACTTAATCTCTTTTTCTATTCCAGGGTCTCCCATTCAGGCTACCACATTAGATTTAGTCACCATGTCTCCTTAGGATCCTTTTGGCTGTGACAATCTCAGACTTTCCTTATTTTTAATTACCTTGAAAGTTTTGAGAAGTATTGGGTCAGATATTTTCTAGAATATCCCTTAATTGGTCTTTGTCTCATTGTTTTCTCATGATTAAACTGAGGTTATGGGTTTTGGGGAAGAAGACCACAAAGGCAAAGTGCCATTCCATCACATCATATATCAAGGGTATATACTGTTAACATGAATATTGACATTTTCCTTAATTCCCTGTCTGAGGTACTGTCCATAAGTTTTCTCCACTGTAAATTTACACCCTCTCTTCCCCCTTTACATAATTCATTCTTTGAAAGGAGGTTACTAAGCCCAGCCATACTGTTTTTTTTTTTTCGAGTCAGAATCTCACACTGTTGCCTACGCTGGAGTGCAATGGCACGATCTCAGCTCACTGCAACCTCCGCCTCCTGGGTTCAAGCAATTCTCCTGCCTCAGTCTCTGAAGTTGTTGGGATTATTACAGGTATCCACCACCATGACTGGTTATTTATTTATTTTTTTTTTGTATTTTTAGTAGAGACAGGGTTTCACTATGTTGGCCAGGCTGGTCTCAAACTCCTGACCTCGTGATCTGCCTGCCTCAGCCTCCCAAAGTGCTGGGATTACAGGTATGAGCCACCACACCTGGCTGCACAGCCCATACTTTAAGGAGTGGGTGGTTCTGTTCCACCTCTTGAGAGTGAAATAGCTACATAAATTATTTGGAGTTCTTCTGAATGGGGAATTTGCCTTTTATGTGTATCTGTTTAACCATTTGCTTATATTAGTATTAGCTTTCAGATATTTATTCTATACTTCAGTTTATAATCCATAACTACCCTATTTTGTTGTTCAAATTGCTTCAATACTTTGGCTAGTGGGAATGTCTTTAGTTGGCTTTTTGTGATTCCTTGACATACCCCCATCTTGTGCATGTCTGTGTATGTGTATGTGTTTGAGTATGTGTGTTTGAGAACTTTCTTACTTTCCTGGCACTACAGGATGCTCCAGACTCATATTGTATATTTGCTGCCCTGGTTCTAGACTTGGCCATTTCTTCAAGAAGGCTTGTTTCCTTTTATAAGAAAATGGTGTTAGAAACAATATGTGAGCTCTAGGTGTGCTTGTTGCTACTAGGGTGTTATTGATTCTAGGCTATCTCAGCTAACAGAACAAGAGAATATATGTGTGTATACTAGCCCAAGTATATACACAGATCTATAAATACCTCTATGTAACCATGCTTGTTTATCTGAAGCTAAACATGAACTCATGTTCATTTCTCCAAATCAAATCGTTTTTATCACATGGATCATTCTAGCCTCCTCCACCTGTTTACCTGTAAACTCTCACTCCAACAGAGACGTGTGGCTATCACCAACTACCATCCATTTGTTTAATTGTTCAATTTCAGTTTACACATATACATGTTAGAATTGTTATTTTTGTTGTTGTTTTGTTTCTTGAGATAGAGTCTCACTGTCACCCAGACACTGGAGTGCAGTGGCACAATCTTGGCTCACTGCAAACTCCGCCTCCCAGGTTCAAGTGATTTTCATGCCTCAGACTCCCAAGTAGTTGGGATTACATGTCAGTATTGTTAATCTGTACACCTATGGGAAACAACTTTAACAACTAAACTCTTATACACAGATCTTCTTTGCCTTGATTCTTACAAAGTCCACCCATTTTTGAAGTTAGGTCAGCTCTGTTTTCTCTCACCCGCTTCAGTGAAGACAATTCAAACCTTGGTAATACAGTTAGATTCATTTATCACAATCTGCATTCCATTCTGAGATCTTTTAACCTCCTAAATGAATTTTTTTGTTTGTGTACATTAAGACTCACATTATATTCTGTAAAATTCTATTGGTTTTGACAAACGCAACAATGGGTCTGTTTACTGTCTCTATACTATTGCTTTTTCCAGGCTATTCAGTTATCTATTTCCCCTTGTGTGGATTTTGACCAACGAATTGATCTACTGCATCTAAGTTATCAAATGTATTTAATACTATAAATTTCCCCTAAGCATTGCTTTTGCTATACCCCCAAATTCTGATATCTTATATTTTCATTTTTATTAATTAAAACACTTTAAAACTATCTTGAGACATTCTTTGATTTATCTGTTGTCTAGATATATTTTGAAATTTTCTAGTTATCTTTCTATTATTGATTTCTGCTTTAACTGTATTTTTTTATAACCTCCATTCTTTTAAATTTGTTAATGTGTGTTTTATCAATCAAAATATCAACTTGGCAAATGTTTCGAGTGAACTTAAGAAGAATGTGTATTCTGCCTCTATTGGATGGAGAATCAAGTTGACAGTGCTATTCAGGTCAACTATATCACTGTTGATTTTCTGCCTGCTTCATAAATCAATTACTGACAGATGAATGGTTAAGGCTCCCGCTATAATAGTGCATTTGTCTATTTCTCCATTTAGTTTTATCAGTTTTTGCCTCATGTGCTTTAGTGGTCTCTTGTTAGGTGCATACATGTTTAGGGTTATTATATATTCTTGAACATTATAGTTATGTAATGTCCCCCTATCATTATATAATATATCCTTATCACTACATAATGTCATTTCTATCCCTAAGCATTTTCCTTGTTCTGAAGTCAGCTTTGTCTGAAACTAACATAGACGTAGCTACTTCAGATTTCTTTTGATTACTATTAGCATAGTAACAGCATATCTCTATTCATTCTATCTGAGTTATATTTAAAGTAGCCTTCTTATACAAACTCTGGCAATTTCTGTGTTTTAATTGATGCCTTTAGATAATCATATATAAAGTAAGTATTGATAAAGATGGATGAATGTCTGCTAGGTTTGTAATTATTTTCGGTTTATAGCATTTGTATTTTATTTTTCCCTCCTATTATTCTCCCCTTTCCAGTTTTAATTAAGCATTGAAAATGATTCTACATTATCTTTTCTCTTACCATAACAATTGCACTTAAAAAAATTATGGTGGTTTTCTAGAATTTGGCTTACAAATTTTTACTAACTTAAGTTTGCCTTCAAATAACCCTATATTACTTCATAAGTAATGCAAGTACATAATATTCCCAATTTCTCTCTCTCATCCCTTGTGACATTATTGTTATTCATTTTACTTATCCATATGCTATGATCACTCGATATATTACCATTGTTACATTAAACAAATTAAAGCTATCAGATCAATTAAAATATGAAAATTAAAAGATTGTGTTTTCCTTTCATTTATTCTTTGATATTTTCTTTCTTTGCATGTAACCAAATTTCTAACCTATATCATTTTCTTTCTGCTTGAAGAACTTTTTCATGCAGGGCAGGTCTGCTAGTAATTAATTGTCTCAATTATTGATGCTTTCCTGCCCTCCTCATCAACACTTTAAATATTTCACTTCTCTCACTTCTTGCTTGTATGGTTTCTGATAAGAAGTCTTCTGTAATTGTTATCCTTGAGTCTCTTTAATTAATGTCTTCCCAGCTATCCATCTCACCTTTTTTTAAAGATTTTCTAATTGTTTTTTATTTTTGTAGTTGAATATAATATACTTAGGCATGTTTTCTTGGTATTCATCCTGCTTAGGGCTCTCTGAGCTTCCTGGATCATGGATTTGTGGTTTGGTGTGTCATTAATTTTGGGAAATTCTTGATCATTAATATTTCAAGTGTTTTTTTTTTCCTTCCTTGTTCTTTCTTCTCCTTTTCGTATTCCAACAATGCATAGTTTACATCTGTTGAAAAATGTTTGTAGCTCTTGGGTTTTATGATTTTTCATTCTTTTTATCTTTTCATATATTAGTTTGGAAAGTTTTTATTGTCCAATTTTCAAGTTCACTGATTATTTTATTGGTCATGTCAAGTCTACTGATAAGCCCATCAAAGGCATTTTCTATTTCTATTTCAGTACTTTTTATTTCTAGCCTTTTCTTTTTGTACTTTCTTAGTTTCCTTTCTCTGCTTACATTAACTATCTGTACTTTACATGCTGTCTACTTTCTCCATTAGATCCCTTAACATACTAATCATAGTTATTTCAAGTTCCTTGCTAATAATTCTAACCTCTGTGTAACATATGAATCTGGTTCTTATGGTTGCATTGTTTCTTCACTGTTTTTTTTTTTTTCTTACTTCTTGGCCTGCTGATTAAATAGGCCTTTAATGTGGAGTTTTACATTAATCTGGCTAGGCTAGACTGTCTTTAATATTTGCCGTAGCTGTAGTTGTTAGAGGCCTCATATTTCTTGAATATTCCTTTTACTTGTCCCCCTCATTTATTTTGGCCTTCTCTAAATATTCCTCCTCAGAGAGTGTGTCTTAACAGCTTTTTCAACTGTGACCTACTGTAATTATACTTATACTGGAGCCTTGCTGATGTAGGAGTAAGGTATGGGGGAGGAGAATGTTCTATAATGGTTCAATTAAACCTGAGGCTTTTAGTGAGTCTGTGTCTCTGGGCTCTGACTTTCACAAGTGTTTTTCAGGGATATAGCCCCTCCTCATCCTACTTTCCTATTTCCTGAGTACACTGTTCCCAATTTATCTCTTTGAAGTCCTGATCTCTATTGACTATTTCCTCCATACACACAACCACACTTTGGTGAGGCTAGAAGGCTCAAGGAGGATGAAGTAGAAGAAATGCCCTTCTCCAGCTGGGATAAGGATCTGGAAAAATCTTTTCCCTGAAGAGTATGGCTCTGTTATAGAGAAAGCTGCTCTGGATGTATTTTACAATAATTCCTTTTTTCTCCCTTTATCAAAGCCATGAGATCTCAGCTATTTATCATGATTATCCAGTGTGATTTCCGGAGTTAAAGGTGTGAGGCTCCCCAGTACTTTAAAGGTGTGAGGCTGCCCAGTACTACAGCCCCCAAGGAGCTTCTCACTCTCAGAGTAGTAGTTCACATTCTGCCTCCAGTGATTCATCAAAATCACAAGGCAAGTGTCTTACCAGTTTATGAGTTCCAGCTGCTTCTGCTCCTTTTCAGCTGATCTTAGCTATCATTCTTTCCATGTGCCTGTTCCTCCCAATTTCAGGGTCTTGGTTTGCCCTACAACCGTTCAGCTTTTTCTCGTAGTAAGAATGAGAGTGACCATTTCCATGCTGCATTTAAATATATTCTCATTTTGGAGAAGAAGCCAGAAGTCTCTAATAACAATAACATTATCTTTACAGCTAGCTCTACATAAAGTAAATAGACTTGGATTAGTGTTTCTTCTTTTCTCATAATATTTGGCATCTTTTTTTCTTTTCCAAAATGAGATGTCATTTCAGTGTGCTCAGTGACTGGTTGATGAAAACAAAATATCTGGATATTGGAGATATAAATGATGAGTCAAAGAGGTTTCATGCAGCATTTTCCAACTTTTGTTTCTTCCTTTCTACCTCTATTTAAATACTACTACTACTAATAATATAATCTTTATCAGATGGCTTGACAATTGTCCACTGTTCTGAATAACAGCTCTACTGGGCTGAACAGCCAGTCCCATTACACATGCCTAGAATTAACAGTTAGCTCTTTGAAGGTCCACTGAGGATTCTGTAGACTAGAGATGTACAAGATGGGGTTATAGAGACAGACTGTCTATCAAAGATTTTCTTCTTGGAGAACACTGTGGGATTAAGCCTCTTGCTCAGCTTGTTTGGGACTTTCTTCTCCCTCTTTTGCTGAAAACAAACCAAATCAATGAAAGCTTCCTCAGTTAGGAGCTGGAGTAGGGATTGGGTAAGAGGAAAGCAGCAAGCATTCCTGGCATTTACCCACTCTACAAAGGGCTGTGTTGTTGCTGGGGCTTCACATTCAGACACGAATGAGTCTTTGCTGTTGAATAGTTTTGGCTCCCTTTACCCTTTCCTTTGTGCCTGCCCATAAAGACAGTTGGAAAGCTAGCCACCATCACCACCACCACCATTCCAGAAATGGCATTTCTTCTGTCAGAAAGAATAGACACCGTTGGTTACTGTAACCATCACTCTTGATCTCCCATTCCACCATCCCTGGAAAAAAACCCACAAATATAAATATTACTGTTAGGCACATAAAATTTACCATAAAGAAAAAGCCATTTATTAGTTATTTTGGTTTGTTTAGCCCAATAAGATGTGACATTTCAGTTATTTTTGTTTCTTTCTTTCCTCCTACTCCTTCTTGCCCTCCTCTTTCTCCTTCTTTATCTCCTACTGAGATAATTCAGATAATCAGGAAGTTGGTTCTTTTTATAGAATGAATTTATACAATTATTTCACTCTTACTGTGAAACTTTCAAAATCCTTAGCTAATTAATACTAAATCTGTGGGATAATTAAGAGGACAGAACCTGTATATTATCTATAGTGATAGAGCTTTAATTGTGAAATGAACGTCTTTCTTCTTTGCCTCCACTTTGCTCTGCTGTTACCTTGTAACATTCCTTCAGGAATGTGAAGTTCCTGACATTTTCAAGGGATCACATAGCCTTCAGATATTGCTTTTGGAGTCTCCATTTTGCTCACACAATTATAAAAATATTCTCCAGTGAACATTGCACATTTTCTATATTTTGGTTACTGCCTTTCACAAAGGGGGCTATCATTAGGAAATGTGGACTTTCTCTTTCAATTTATGTGTGCGTGTGTATGAGACAGGGAAAGAAATTAGAGGTTAGACATCCCTGCCTTGAATACTTATTCTAATGATGTTACAACTGTGTGTGTTTGGCACACATGTGTAGCATTCATGCTGAATAAGAGGCTATACAAATTACAGTTTTGCATAAATGAATAATTTCATATATGTTGATAATTCATGCACCGTCAAGTGATCCAAAGAACACTGGTGCCTTCCAAGTTTTTTTCCTCCTTTTGCTCAAAGGGACATGATTAGATACTTTCTTTAATGTGAGAGGAGAATGAAACAAATGCTCCGCCTCACACACATCCCACAACTTGACAGACTGTAGTGTTGGCCTTCAACGTGTGCCTGCTTTTTGTGTCTCAGCAGACCAGAATGCCAACTGTTACCTCTTTTTCTCCCTATGGAAAGACTGGTAAATGTTACCCAGATGAAAGAAGAGACGATTCTATTATATGTGTTCTACAACTAATTCCACAAGGCAGCATTGTTCATGGTTTCCAATCATCATCTTTTCTCCAGGGCCCCTCAAATTGGACCTCTTTGGAAGGTGTGAATTCAGAAAGTGATGGGCTTGGTGGCCATTGGTTCCAAAGAGAAACAAATCTTTTACATGGTATTAATGTCTTACTTTTAAAAATGCAGTGACTATTTGGTAATGTAAATTTTTTATATATAAGGACAATTACATGGTTTTGTCAGAGGTTCCGGCTTGAGTTCAGGCTCATTTAGGGACACTTCTGGGCATGTCTGATTAACTGCTTATGTTGGCTAAATAGAAGCTATTAGCTGAGGGGCCAGAGAATCTTCTCAGATAATAGCAGTATAGTCTATTCAGGAGAAGGAGGAGTTATGCGCTAAGATGCTGAGTAAGCTGCAAAGTCGTAATTGTGATACTGACGGTGGTATAGTAGCTCCTATGCAATCTGCACCTAGTCTACACCATGATTACCTATGTAGATTCTGTGAATAAACTCAGAGACTCATGAAAACAAAACAACAGGACTGAAGGAGCAGTTTCACCAAATATTCTAAGATACTAGAGTGCAAATAGGACTGATTTGAGAAGAATTTAGTAAAATATGACACACAATGGAGAAAAGCCATTACACATCACAAAAGTTACAAAAGTTACTCTGTTTCATCTGGGTTTTATGAGGGTACTGGAGTATTAGCCCCTCTTTGGCAAGTATTCATATTTTCAAGCACTTGAAAGGCTCTCCCTAAGGACACCTAAATGTATCTGGAAGGGACTTTTCTGAAGCCTAGAGGTCCCATGTTAGTAAAGACAGTGATAACTGAATTATTACTGTGAATTTGATTTTATTAAGTTCTATGGGATGGTGAACATTGAGAAAAGGCAGAAAATTTGTTTTACATTTGAGCTACTCCTAAGTATTCTGTACTTTCAATGCCACCTTTAATGTTGCACACAGGCTGAAAGAAATCAACTTCTGTGCATGTGTTTAGACAAGATTATTTCTCGGCTAACATAAGCGGGGACTATAACAATGGGAATTTTAAAGAATGAATTAAAGATTAGAAGCACAAAAGATGAGAGGAGATGTCATCTGTTGAAATATGTGTATTTTTCTTAAGTGGATCTATCTGGTCTATCCTATATTTCAGAATTTTGTTACTATTTTTAATATAAACTATATCCAGACAAGCAAAACAAGAGAGTTTCTGAAGAATTTAAGCATCATTTTCCTATTTTCTGACTCTATAAGAATTAATCAGAATGACTGATTATGAACTAGCTATTAGTTATTGTGTGCCTTTAAAGCACCCAGTTCTGCCATTCTATGTCTCAATAAAAGATAACACTGATTTCTCCCTCAGTTTTATTTTTGTCTTTCAGTTCTATGGTAACTTGTATGAGACATCTGTGCACAATCCATCCAGCTGTGATTAAATTCCTGGTTTCAGTGTTGTGTATGTGTGTGTGTGTGAATTCAAAAATTAAAGGCAAATTCCTGTGGAATGAAATACTTGGAAAACGTCTGCAAACGTGAGTCGTTCCAAAGGGAAAAACTTTACAGTCATACTTTTAATTAAAGTCCCAAATGTTCAGTGACTCTAAGACCATACTAGCAAATATTATTTTCATAATCTGATTAAATACTTGACTCACATGAATAGTCCTAATTTTTTCTCATATTTCAAAGGGAGAGGGGCCTGAAGGGTCTTCTTATAAATGAAATAAATTATAATTGTCCTACTTGCTGTGTTGAGCTACCTTGCAACAGTGAGAAGAAAAATCAGTAGAATAGTAAAACTTTTATCATATTTTTGAAAATTAGGGCAACCTACCAGCTATCTGCATCTAGGATAGAAATTGGTTTAACAGTGTAATAGTATCACTGAGGCAGATTCCCTCCTCTCTTCCCCTATACCACATCTGAATGGGCTCATAGTGATGAACAAGGAGGGAAGAGACAACTATGCATTCTCCCATCTGAACCCAAAGAAAAATAGACTCTATTAGCAATTGTTTTGCTAGCGTAATTTCCATTTAACATTTTGGGAAGGATCTCAGTTTTGCTGTGGACTAGGTTTTATTTGATTATCTTTTTTCATAAAGAGCATTGCATTTTACCAAGTTTGCTGCTTGTGACCTTGTTTACTGCGAGTCAAAGAATTGGATTTAAATATGTTCCAAGGTTTATCTTGGTGTATTTCTCCTTCACAAAGCCAAAGAGCATCCTAGAAGCAAAACAGCATTTTGGCCAAGTCTCCCCAACAAAAATACATAAAGGTTTATTATAGTGACTGAGTAAATAACTTGGGCCAAAGACTCGGACTTTCAGTGCTAATTCTAAGTGCTTTAGAAACACTTTTCCTCTCTAACAGTGAACAGTTATTCCAGTATATATTTTCCTGGATTAAGCCTGTGAATGGGCATAACTGTTTCCCCTCAAGTGGCAGCTCTAGTGCCATTTAAAAATCTAGCAGGTTTTTCCAATGCTACTTTCAGTATTGCAATTACCAGCTGGATCTTTAACTGAAGCTTCAGCTAAATGTTTACTTTAAATAGAAGTATCTATCAAACCTGACCCTTGGTGTAAGCATGTTCCTTTCTTAGGAAAAGTCCCAAGGCCTTTGGCCCCATGCATGCTTGTGAAATTGCTGCCTGTAATGTGGAATGGGATGAGATATTGAATGGCATGCTGTCCATCATACTGTTATGGAATACCACTGTAAGTAATGCACGCGTGTCTCTTACATCCATCAGCTTTGCATTTGGAGCCCAGCAATATTTATTCAAGTGTTGGACTGGCTGAACTGTTGATACTTAGAGTTCAGTTCTATTGGGATTAAATAAACAATGAAAGATTTCAGCAATGGGAAAGGGAAAATAAAGAGTGGGAAATATTTTTCAAAATAAAAGAAAAAAATGTTATTAATGAAACTTGCTTTTCAGATGACACTGTTTTTTTTCAGACCTATTTGCAAACTACCATGTCTCTTAATAGTTCTCAGATTGTGTTTCCCATTAGGTTTATATTTGATGAACCTGTAGGTTTTGACAGTAAATTGCTAAAAGTAACTTCAGTAGAATTATAAGTAACTTTTCAGTAGAATTATATCAGATTTGTATTATAACTTCCAAGTACTTTGGGTCTGAGAAAAGATATATGATTTGAAATTTTTTTCATAAAGATCTATGGAAATAAAGAAAATATTGGCTCTGATAATTCTAGATTCTAATGGTGAGTGGAAAAGATAGGTCTGGCTCTGAGCCAGCCTGTGAGTAGCATCCTGCTTCTGCACAGGCCCTGGCTATGTTAGCCTGAGCAGGGCTTACAGCTCCCTGTGCTTCAATTCCCTTGTGTGAAAAATGGCAATAACAACTGTACCTACTACAGAGTGTTTTTGTGAAGATCAAAATAATCGGTACATTAAAATGCTTAATATGGCATACTCTAACTGCTTAATAAATATCAGGTATTGTCATTGCTATTTGAAGAGTATGAAATGTGAAGACTCTCTCACCTTAAAGAGTAACCTGTGCTGAGATGGCTGTACTTGCAGGACTCAATAGATTAAGAAGCAGACGAAGGTGATAGGGGAAAAAAGTTGGTAGCAGAAATAGAAAGTAGTAGAAAGTAGAATGGAGACGGTATCTTAGCCACCAAAGTAAAATAATTCATTTAGGGAAATACCCTAATAAGTAAGCTCAATGTATTCCTTCATTTTAAATTAAGAATTCATTGAACTTTTTTTTTTTCCTGAGATGGAGTCCCATTCTTGTTGCATAGGCTGGAGTGCAATGGTGTGATCTTGGCTTACTGCAAACTCCACCTTCTGCATTCAGGTGATTCTCTTGGCTCAGCCTCCCCCCAAGTAGCTGGGATTATAGGCACCTGCCTCTATGACTGGCTAATTGTTTTTTTTTTTTTTTTGATTTTTAGTAGAGACGAAGTTTCACCATGTTGGCCAGGATAGTCTCGATACCTTGACCTCGTGATCTGCCCACCACGGCCTCCCAAAGTGCTGAGATTGCAGGGGTGAGCTACTGTGCCTGGCCTATAGAAGCATATACGCAATGGTATTCATCTTCATTAAGTCTAACATCCAAATCCACTAGCTTTCCCTACAAATTAGAGCCTTTGTCTGAATTCTCTATTTTTGGAAACAGCATACAGGGTGGTTGCCTTAGGAACCCAATGTAACCCTTGATGCTTTATTTTTCTTCCCTTTCCTCAACCAATCCATTGCTAAAATCCATAAAATTTTCCTCCGTTATACCTTGTCCCTCACCCCTCTTTTCCATTCAGATGTCATCATTCTAATATATGCCTTTATGGATTCATTTGCATAGCTTTCCTTCCTGGACAAACTGCAAATGAGAGAGCTGGTGAGACATGATTCAATTCTGAAAGCTTCTTAATCTGTTTTCTTGTTGCCCATCTTATCATCATCAAATTCATATTCTTGTAGTTGCAAGAACTGTCATATTCATGGCTGATACAATCCTATTCCTCCTGTGTTCAAAACACTTAAAACTGTTCATTGTTTATTTTAGGTATTCTCAACATTTTACCATATCACACATGGGATATGACATGTTCATTCCGGTGATATAGTCTTGTGTGCTATTACAGGAATGACACTATAACTCCTTCCCTTTCTTTCCTGTTCAAGGAATTTCCTGATTGCCACAGCTGCAGTTCTCTCGTAGGGCAGAGGTTTCATGCCTGGAGGGGCTGCCACCCCTTCCCATGCCCACTCACAGAGCGAAGTGGTCCCCATTCCTAGCTCTAGAAAATTGATGTAGGATTTCTGTTCAGGGAGAAAAGCAAGACATAAAGGCAAAGAGATTCATAGCTCTGCCTATAGATACTGACTTCATTTGGGAAAAAGAGAGAATTCCGTTGTATGTTCATTGTTTAAAATAATGGAGATTATTGTTGAAAAAATTAAAAGACCGGTAGATCTGATAAAGGCAAATGGCAGAGCAGCCAAAAGTTTAACAGTGGGAACAAGAGAAAATCAAGGTGAACTTCCCTGCAATTATAGACAATTCCACAGGTTAGAAGGGCTGCGTGTAACCACTGGATTGCACTCATTTGGAAGCAATCAGAGCAGGACATGGACCCGACTTGAAAGCATTTCCAAGTCTACCCAAGTCACACACAGATCCATCAACACAGGGAAGATGCTTCACACAATTTCTGGCAAAAACTGACCGAACTGTAAGCTCCTCTGACCCAGGGTAACTCCTAGAAAGGTAGGCTTAAAAATGCTATCACACACCCCAATAATGCCATCTATGAGAAACCCACAGCTAACATTATACTTAACTGTGAAAAACTGAATGCTTTCTCTGTAAAATTAGGAACAAGTCAAGGATATACATTTTCGGTACTTCTATTTAGAGGACAATTAGGAAATACATACATACATGAATGGCAACCAGATTGGAAAGGAAGAAGCAAAACTATGCTATTTACAGATGACATAAAACCCTAAGAAATTCACAAAGAAACTACTGGAGCTAATAAACAAGTTTTGCAAAGTTGCACTATATAAGATCAATAGTATTCTGAAAATGAAATTTAGAAAATAATTCTACTTAAAGTAGCATCAAAAATAAGATACTTAGATGTAAATTTGATAAAAGAAGCACAAGACTTGAAGCTGAAAAATCATAAAACGTTTTTGAAAAAGGTAAGGTCTAAATACATGAAAAGGCACTCTGTGTTCATGGATCAAGAGACTTAATATTTTGAAGATGTTAATACTTTTCAAATGAATCTATAGCAGCAATGCAATTCCTATTGACAGCCCAGTTGGCTCCTTTTGTTGAAAAAGACAAGCTGATCTTAAAATTAATGTAGATATACAAAGAACCCAAAGTAGACAAAATAATCTCAAAAAAGAGCAAAGTTGGCAGACTCACATTTCTAAATTTCTAAATTTCTCCAAAGAAGATATTCAAATGGCTAATAAGCATATGAAATGATGCTCAGTAACCTTAGTCATTAGAAAAATAAAAATCAAAACAATTAAATGTGAAGTTACCAATTCACATTTACCATGCTAGATGTAACTAAGACGACAAATACAGTACTCCCTTGGTGTTCAGGGAGGCTTGGTTCCAGGACCCCCAACAGACACTAAAATCCAAGGATGATCAAGTCCCATATATAAACTGGCATAGTATTTGCATCTAACCTATGCACATCATCCTGTATACTTTAAATCATCTCTAGATTACCACTCTTCTTTTTCTTGTCTTATTGCATGGACTAAGGGCCTCTAGTAAAATGTTGGATGATAGTGGGGAGAACAGGTTTCCCCAACACTGTTTCTTACTTTAATGAGCATGGTTCTTATGCTTCATGTTGAGCTTAAACTGACAAAATTACTTGTGATAGACTTAATGGCAAATTTTGACATAGTACTGGGTATTATTGTCTACCTGATTATTATCTAAACTTCATTTCCTTAGGGTGAGTTATTTCCTGTGATGTCTCTATTGTAAGCAGCCACTTACTCAAGTCCTCTAGACAGCTCCAGAAAAACCTAAGATGGTTTCGCCTTGGCTCAGGCTGAGACTCCTTCTGCACAAACACATGAAAATCTTCATTATGTGCTAAATCAGTACTTTAACCAATTCTCTTTTCTCAAAATGAAAATTTAATGAACAAAACATAGGGACATTTGAACTGCTGTGCTTCATGACCTTTGGAAAAACAAAACAGCACACACAGATTATTGTCTTTAGAAAAATTAAATTAATTCTGATAATAATTAATCCCCAAAGTCTTATTTATTTTTAGGCAGTTAAACAATTAAAAGAATATGTTTACCTTTCTGAAATTGTCTCAGTGGGAAAGGAAAGACTATTAAATGACAACTCTCTATGTAGATTCATAGCTGTTTAACATAATTAGTTTTAATATTTACTGCACATTGTTTCTATTTGTTGTATGGAAAGAGAAAAATATGTTAAACAAAAATGTTTTACATGTTTGTTTACATATGTATACACCTAGTATATATATATACATATATATGTGCATATATATTAGTGTATATATTGGTATATAAATTGCAATGCATATATGCATATATATTGGTCTATACATACAAAACATTTTTGCTTATCATATTTTTTCTCTTTCCATATACTATATAGAAACAATGGGCAGTAAATATTAAAACTAATTATTTTTAACAGCCGTGAATCTTCATAGACAGTTTCCATTTGTCAGTCATTTCTAATGTTTTAAGGAAATATGGTTATTAGGAAATAAAGTTATTGTTTATTATGATCATTAGGTTGTAAATTTATGCTGTGGTTTGAATATTGTTTGTTTTTATCCACCAAAACTCATGTTGAAATTTGATCCCCAATGTGGCAGGGTTTAAAGGCGGGACCTAGCAGGTGGTGTTTGGATTCTAAGAGTATGTTCCTCGTAAATGGCTTGGTGCTGTTCCTATAGTTGTGAATTCTTACTTTCCTAAGACTGGATTTGTTCTCATAGGAACGTATTCGTTCCCTCAAAAATGGGTTGTTATAAAGCCAGGATTCTCCTCAGGTTTTCTCCTCTTTGCTTGTCTCCTCCTTTTTTTTGACCTTCTCTTCTATGTTGTAATGCTGCATGAATGCCCTCACCAGGAGACAGATCCCTGTTGATCCTCTCAGCATACAGAACTACGGGCTAAATAAACCCCTTTTCTTCCAAATTGCTTAGGCTTAGATATTCTTTTATAGCAATAAAAATCATTTAAGACAATTTATAAGATAAAAAATACCCAAACTTTGTATTCACAAATTAATAGGGCTTTAATTTGATTGAATTAATTTTTTTGAGATGGAGTCTCACTCTATCACCTAGTCTGGAGTGCAGTGGCAAGATTTCCGCTCACTGCAATGTCTGCCTCTTAGGTTCAAGCGATTCTTCTGCCTCAGGCTCCCAAGTAGCTGGGATTACAGATGTGCACCACCACACCCGGTTAATTTTTGTATTTTTAGTAGAGATGGGGTTTCACCATGTTGGCCAGGCTGGTATTGAACGTCTGACCTCAGGTGATCTGCCCACCTCAGCCTCCCAAAGTTCTGGGATTAGAAGCGTGAGCCACCATGCCTGGAGAGGGCTTCAACTTTACATCTCTTTACCTTATCACTCAAATTCATATTAAACGGCTTCCGTACATATTAAGGGCTCTAGTAGGCTCTATGACCAAAAATAAAAGAAAAGTAAAATTTGTTTCATATATTCAGAAGAAATACAATAGATAAGGACAGTATTTCAGTTTCCTTTGTAGGGAACTGAATCCAAGTTTTCATCCCAATTGTCTTTTCTAATCCGTTCAGTATTTTTGTTTCATATCTGCTTTGAGGTATAAGTTTAGTACATGTAAAAATTATTCTATTGGCTCTGCTTCCAGGAAGATAAAATAAACATAATTCTCCTATTGCTCCACTAAATACAGCTAAAAACTCTGGACATTTTATATGAAACAAGCATACGAAGACTCCAAAATGTAGAGACAAGGCAGAATTACTAGGGAACTTGAGACCAAAGGAGTGACACACAAATAACTTCTCTAGGCATTCTTTCTAATTCATGTGTCCTTAAATTGAAGCTGAAGAAGTCAGTAACCTGGAAATGTTTTTCAATAACATTGACTAACTTCTAGCAAGATTGATGATATAGTTTGAACATTTTTCCCCTTCAAATCTCATGTTGAAATTTGATCCCCAGGGTTGGTGGGGGCCCTCGTGGGAGATATGTGAGTCATGAGGGCAGACCCTTCCTGAATGGGTTGGTGCCGTGATTATGGTAATGGGTTCTTACTCTATTAGTTCACGTGAGACCTGATTGTTACAAAGAGCATGGCCATTCCTCCTCTCTTCTTCTTGCTCCCTTTCTCACCATGTGACATGTCTGCTTTCTTTCTTCTTTTGCCATAATTGAAAACTTTCTGAGGCTCTCACCAGAAGCAGA
Source organism: Cacajao melanocephalus (assembly GCA_963573385.1). Classification (NCBI taxonomy): domain Eukaryota; kingdom Metazoa; phylum Chordata; class Mammalia; order Primates; family Pitheciidae; genus Cacajao; species Cacajao melanocephalus. Next base: position 75,842 of record CAUYLG010050055.1, on the reverse strand, counting down.
TGCTGGTCCTATACTTCTTGTATAGCCTGTAAAATCATGAGCCAAATAGACCTCTTTCCTTTATAAATTACTTAGCTTTAGGTATTACTGTTTAGTAATGCAAAACCAACTAAGACAATTGACAAAGGATATAAGAGAGAAGATAACAATTACAGTACCAGAAATAAAACGGGATATCCTTATATTCTCTCCAGATATTAAAAGGATAATAGGTGAAAACAACGAACATCTCTACACACATATTTGACAACTTTAACAAAATGGACTAAACCTTCAAAAAACACACAAACTATCAGCAACTCACCCACTATGACAGAGATAATTTAAATAGAATTTTACTATTAAAGTAATTGAATTCATAATTGTAAAACTTCCTAAAAGAAATCTGCAGGCCCAAATAATTTCACCAAAAAATACCTGTAATTTCTTAAAGAAAAATGAACACCAAATTCAACTCAAAGTCTTTTGTAACATGTGATGAGTGATCACTTCACAGTTTATTTTATGAAGTTATCATTGTCCTATTGCCAAAAATCAGAAAGTCAGTACAAAAAAAAAGAAACAAATGGAGCTACAATTTAATATATCTAATAAAGATGTAAAAATTCCTAAAACGTTCAAGATAGAATTCAGCAATATATAAAAATAATTATATAGCATGACTACATCAAATTTATTCTAGGAATTAAAGCCTGGTTCAATACTTAAAAATCAATCAATGTAATCTACCATGTCAACAAGTTAAAGAAGAAAAATTACATGATTATATTAATAAATGCAGAAAAAAAGGTAACAAAACTCAATATCCATTCAAGATAAAATCTATCCAAAAAACAGGAGTAGAGGAGTATTTCTAAAGTTGATGAAAGACATCTGCAAACATCTTACAGGTGACATTATGCTTAATAGTACACGTGCACACACACACACACACACACACCCCTCCCAGAACTAATAAGAAGTTAGATAAGTGAGGTCTCAGGACACATGATAAACATACAAAAATCATCTGTTATTTCTCAATACTAGCTATAAACATGTGGGTGCAATGGAATTAAAAATATGCTTCCCTTCACAGCCAATCAAGAAAATAATGGAATATTTAGATGCAAATCTCATAAAACATGTAAAGGACTTATATGATGAAAATTACAAAATTCTGATGAAAGAAATCAAAGAATATCTAAATAAATCAAGAGATGTACATGTTTATGGATTGAAAATCTCAACCAAATGTTAGTAAGGACACAGAGAAACTGGGTTACTGATGCATTACTTCTGGGAATGTAAAATGGCACAACTGCCCTGAAGCGTCATAGTATCTTTAAAAATTAAACATGCAACTACAGTATGACCCACATGTTTTTCTCCCAGACATTTATATGAGATAAATGAAAATCTGTGTTCACACAAAAACTCATACATGATGTGTGAAACAGCTTTATTCACAATGGCCCCAAACTGGAACAACCTGGTGTGCTGCAGTGGGTGAACAGTTAAACGGAATCGTACTCAGCAATAAAAAGCAACAGACTAATGATATACACAACAACCTGAATGATTCTTCAGAGAATTACGATGAGTATATATTTACTCAATGGTATCACTGTATGATACCATTTATATAATGTTCTTGAAAAGGCAAAGTTAGAGAAATGGAGAACAGATTAGTGTTTCTAGGGGTTAAGCAGGTATGAGAGAGGTAGGTGTGCCTGCAAAAGGACCACATGAGGGATCCTTGTGGTGACAGAAATGCTGTGTATCTTGCTTATAAATATCAATATCATGGTTGTAAAACTGAATTTATAGTTTTGCAAAATGTTACCACTAGTCTAATTGAGTAAAAGGTATGCAAGGTCTCTCTGCATTATTTCTTACAGCTACATGTGAATTTACAATTATCTCAAAATAAAAAGTCTATTTAAATTTTAAAAATACTCCATCTAATATAGGTATCTAATCAGAAGCCTACAGACTATGAATAAAACTGTAACTTTCATTAGTTGGGGATTCTAATAATCATAATTGAGGAAGATGGAGAAGTTTAAAAAAATGAAAAGTTGTAAGGAAAATAAATAAAATGTCTTATGGGATAGATGAAGATAAAGTAGCACAACTCTTTATTTCTGTCACTTGCTTGCTCTGTTTTTGTTTGTCTGTGTGTGCATGTACACGTGTGTATGTGTGAGTGTACTGTGTGAATTCTTTCTAACAAAAAAGTTAAGACATAGGGGAGAAAGAAATACAAGGTTTCAAAATTAACTTGAAATTGTCACTTCTTCAAGATGGAAGAACTCATTCCCGCAGCTGCCAGGAATGTTGGCTGTTGGTTGCTCACAGCTGAATCCCTCATCTAGCATTATCTCTGGCCCATGGGAGATGCCTGGGACAGCCCACTTCTGATGACTAGTTGGTAATTTCTTGCCTCTATTCAGGACAATTCTGAAAGGATATCCCCACATAAAATCTCTACCTCATAATCTCTTTCCAGAGAATCTAATCTAAGACAATTGGTGCTGGGTGTGCTTCTAGAAAGCCAAGTGTAAAATTAAATTTTGGAGTTGGATCATCTACTAGGTGGCTAAAAAAACACCTCTATCACTGATAGCCCTTCATATTTTGTAGTGTGCATTTGTGAGCTGGAATGTGATACATTTTCCTTCCTGGTAAAAGGAAATAGGCTGGTTTGTTGAATATCTAAAGCATTTGTGAGATAGAAGTAGGGATTTTAAGGATTACAGAATCAAATCGCAAGTGCTTAGTGATATCAATAAATTGGAGAAAGATAATGACAGGTTAAGAATGATTAATCATCAATTTAATGGAAATTTAACAGAAAGCCAAAGGGCCTCCTTGACAAGATATAGAGAGACTCACTTCTTGCAGCCAGAGGATCAAAAAAGCTTATAGTAAGGTTCAGGATTTAATTATATAGGCAGTAGAACTCTAAAGAATCTTATAATCTCAAACCCAATAATTACACTAAGCCAAGTCAAAACTCTAATTAGGAAAGAGTGAAATTCTGAGACCTGGGTTGAGGAAATCTGAGGTTGATGTATTCTAGAGCCTTGAAATTTTAATTCTCTGAGACTTCAAGGTTTTTAGAAGTGACACATTCTTCTTTATGGTAGACTGGTGGCAAGGGATACCAGCTTTAGAAACACGATTATGGCTGTCTCTATGGCTATAGTCTAAGACTGACAATAAGAGATGCTGTCACAGAGCTGGGCTCTCTAGCAGCAATGAGATGACAGAAGCACAAATAGTTGAGGCCGGGTAGTGACACCTTAGCATCAGAAGGAAAGTGATCACAATTATCATAACGAATGGCAAGGTCAGAATGGCAGTCTTGGGACCTGACCCACAAAGAGTATGGAGATGGTTAATTGAACCTTGAGGTCCAAGGGCAAAATAGATGGGTGGCCAACAGGGGTACTGTTTATTCTTTATTGCAATCAGAAGAAATCAAGAATGGATAATCAGAAGGCTGAGACCAGCCAACTCAAGAAAAAGTCGTAAATCCTTTGCTTAATTCCCAGGCCTGAAATAACTACAATATTTAAATTCCACTGACTGAGAGAGAGGCTAAGTAATATGAAGAAGGGCTTTGCAATATCAAGGCAAGCATGGATTGAAAGGACTTCCCAGTTCTTATAAAGCTATTTACAGTAGTCACCCCTGATCTGCAGTTTTTATTACCACCGTTTCAGTTACCTGTGGTCAACCAAGATCTGAGAATATTAAATGGAAAATTCCAGAAAGGAATAAGTCATAAGTTTTCAATTGCAAGCCATTCTAAGCAATGTGAATCATCTTTTTGTCTAGTGTATTCACTCTGTGTAGACTACCTGCCCATTAGTCACTTAGTAGTCATCTTGGTTACTAGATAGGCTGCTGCGGTATGGCAGAGCTTATGTTCAAGTAACCCTTATTTTGCACAATAATGGCGCCAAAGCACAAGATTAGTCATAACATATTGTTATAATAGTTCTATTTTATTATTAGTTATTGTTGTTAATTTCTTACTGCATCTTATTTATAAATTAAACTTTATCATAGTTATATAGGTATAGAAAAAAGCATAGCACAGGTGATTCCAGATTAATTATAGTTCAACTTATGATTTTTTGACTTCACAATGGTGCCAAACATCACAATTTTGACATAAAGTACAGTATTCATAATATTTTTACTGTACAATGGTGCTAAACCATTGCAATGTTGACATAATGTACAGTATTCAATAAATTACATAAGATATTAAGTATTTTATTATAAAATAGGCTTTGTGTTTGATGATCTTGCTCAATGGTAGGCTAATATACATGTTCTGAGAATGTTTAATGCTAGAATAACTTAGGATGTTTGGCAGGTTAGGTGTATTAAATGCACTTTTTACTTGCAATATTTTCAACTTACAATAGGTTTACTGGGATGTAATTTTATTGTAAGTTAAGGGGCATCTGTATACATAGGTATTGGTACTATCCACAGTTCCAGATATCCACTGGGGGTCTTACAATGTATCCCGCATGAATAAGAGAGGACTACTATACTCAGGTAATCACATAGTGGGGTAACAAAATACTAAAATATTTTGAGGATAGTTGGACACTAGGTCCAAATCAACACTGATATTGAGGGACCCAAAGTATTATTGTGACTATTATTACTGTTGGGACCTGCAGTAGCCAGGTAATAAATGGAATCCTGTCACAAGATTAAAAATAAGATGGATCTGCTGGATCCATGGACATAACGTTAAACATTTCCCTTGCCCCAGAATGTAGAATTGGAAACAATATACTCGTAATGGCACAACTTGGGAAGACTAAATGGAAGCCCTATAACTGCCCCATCCCAATCAAGATATTCAATCCAAATAATACAATATCCTGGGAACATTAGGTAATAATTGTGTCACCCATAAACATTTAAAGGATGTAAACTTGATGGTCACCATCATGTCCCCATATAATTCACCATTCTGGCCTCTCCAAAAACAAACAAACAAACAAACAAACAAACAAAAACAGTTAGTTACTGGAAGATGACTATAGATGGTTATAAACTTAAACAAGTACTAGCCTTGATTGGAACTGATGTGGCAAGTACGATACCTTTGCTGAAACAGGACAAGGGCACTGTAAATGGCCATTCATCTGATGAATGCATTCTTTTCCATTCACATCAGCAAAAAGGATTAAAAGTGGTCGAGCTTGGTTTAAAGAAAGTTTAGCCCAGTGAGTGAAAGCTGAAAAGAAACTGTTCCTAAACCATAGTCCTACTCAGGGAGGGCCTTGAAAGGTGACAATAAGCAGAAATCCTCATAATAAATAGTTTTCAATCGTAGATATTGTCATGCACTTTGTGTGAGAAAAGAAGTGGCCTTAGGTAAAGAACATGGTTCAGGTCCTGGAAAGAAGAAGATTAGAAGCTCAGAGACTAGGAGGTCTGGAATATAATCATGCAGATGGATTTATAGGTGTGAGCACAGAGTACAAATACCTTGGTATCACACATTAATACGTATCAAAGAGCATGTGCCAAAAAAAGACTCACGAACCAGTAAGTAGATGAGATGGCCTGGTGACCTGATGTCAGCTAGCCTCTCCTGTCCTGCCACAATAAGTTCGTGAATGTAGTAGCCAGGGTAGCAGGAATGGGAGCGACACATATGGCCAATAGTAAAAGTTCCCACTGACCAGTGCTCATCCAGCCTTTGCCTCTGCCTATTATCTAACCTGTCAGCAACAAAGACCAATGCTGAACCCCTATTATGGCATCATCCATCAAGTTCAATCAGCTACTTGTGGCAAGTTGATTACATTGAACTCTTACTCTGACAGAGGATGGCAGTTCGTCTTTACTGAGATTAACACATATTTGCCTTTCTTGCCCACAGGATCTTGTCTAGCACCCCTACTCAGGGACTTAGAGATTGATCCACTGACACTAGTTTCTTCATAATGTTACCTCAAAACCAAGGACCCACTTTAAAGCAAAAGAGATTACAGAAATGACTATGGAGTCCACTGGTCCTATCACATTGGTCCTGTGCCACCCAGAAGCTGCCAGCTTGACGTGGCATGAAAACACCTTTTGAAGATACACCTGGGGTGCCAACTAGAATATGAATCTTAAATGTTTAGAGTCCTTCAGAAGAGCATATACACTCTAAATCAATGACCATTTAATGGTACTGTGCCCCTAGTAGGTAGAAAATCAGGGCCTGGGGAACCAAGGAGTAAAAGTATAAGCAGCCTTGTTTATAATCATTCCCATGTGACCCGTGTGAGGGACTGGTGTGTCCAGTACCTAAAAGTTTAATCTCTTGTGGGTCTGGAGTTCCTTGTTCTCAGAGGGGAAATGCTTCCACCATGGCATACTTACACCACAAAGAGAAATCCACTAATCGGTGAATGTTTCAAAAATTTTAAATGACTGACCAAGGCTAGAAATTTTATCCATTCATTGTTCTCCAAGTTCCAAAATGTGTAAAAGCTACTAATGATAGTGAACATTAGTGAAAAAAACTCTGAAAATTCCTCACTTTAGTACTCAATTTCTAAGAAAAGATTCCAGCATATCATAGATTATCAGTATAAATGAATCATTTGCAATAAATGTGGCTGAAAACACAAGTATAGAGTGTATGACAGTCTTTTGGAATGCTGAACTTATACTGGAACTAAAAATATAGATTGCTGCTCTCTGGTAATAAAAAATACATTTCCTTTAGTGAAGAAAGGCAGAAATCACAACTGAGATGTTGGCTTAAAAATGCACAATTCACTGGACTAGCTCTGGTGCTCTGTTGTTATTCTTATCTGCAGTAATTATAATATTACTACTAATCAGTATTGGAAGCAATAGAATTAATATTGATATTTAAGTGAATGCTAGATTTTTATGGTATTCAACTTAATTAAAAAATCTTTAAATAGAAAAAAAATGCCCAATTCATTAAATGTCCTCATTCATATCATAAGCATACAAAGAAATAAAGTAGTTGTTACAGGTATCACCATTATAAATTGACCTTTAGGAATACTACAGGGTGCAAAAACAAAAAGTAGAAACCTTTATAGTATAATGTGTACATGACTACCACTCAGGCTTTAGTCAATACCATGCTCGTGATGTAGAAATTGTAAGGTGTGTTTTTCTTTATTCATATCATTGCAGACAAGGCTTACCATTTGTTTTCTTCTATAAGGTATAAAGTTAAAGTAAGTATTTGCTATCAGTCAGGATCTTTAACTAAAATTTTATACTTTTCAAATTTCTGGTAGAAAGCTGAATAAAAAGATACAAATTTAATTTTTACTAGTTATCCTCTCTATCCCACAACATCATATCTATCTGTTAGTGTTCATTTATTTATTTAATAAACACTTAAGTAGCGCCTACTAGTTGCCAGGCAATACATATCCTAAGCACTTTACCAAAATTAACTCATGCCACTCTCATAGCATTATGTGTATTACTTTCCCCACTTTACAAAAAGAAAACTGGAATTTGGGGAGATTAGGTGCCCAAAGTTACAAAGTAGCAAGTGGGAGGTGGAATTTGAACACAGGTGATTTTCCAAGTCTGTGCTCTTTAAGACTACACTGCATTTCCTCTCTAAGTATCTGATTCCAGGTCAAACTTGAATAAGTTACTAAGTAATGAAGTGGATGATAACTAATTTCAGGTTGTTCTCCCTTCTAAGCATCCGTTATTTTAACTAGCTCTGTCAATGCACTCAATGAGGATTCAATTTCCTAGCATATGGATGGCATGTCTGCCTGTGGGAGAAGAGGACAAGAAGTTTGGGGAGGGGAAGAAGAGCAAGAGAGTGAGGGAGTGCTTTGTTCTGAGCACCAATGCATATCTAGACACCATTCTTATTAGAAAAGAGAAACAAACTCTACCATTTCTTGAGCGTAAATACCTAGAGTCATGCTGACCTTTTACGCACATGGTTTTTTGTTGTTGTTGGGGGTGGGGGACAGAGTCTTCCTCTGTCACCCAGGCTGGAGTGCAGTGGCACAATCATGGCTCACCACAGCCTCAACCTCCTGAGCTCAAGTGATCCTCCCACCTTGGCTTCCCAAGTAGCTGGGATTTCAGTCATGCACTACCTCTCCCAGCTAATTTTTGTATTTTGTGTAGAAATGAGGTTTCTCCAGGTTGCTTAGCTTGGTCTCAATTCCTGGGCTCAAGTGATCCTTAGCCTCCCAAAGAGCTGGGATTACTGGCATTAGCCAGTGCGCCTGGCCTTCTGCTCATGTTTATTACCTCTTAATTCTCAAAGTTCTGTAGGAGTTAGTTCTCTGTTCTCTAAAACAAGTTCCCCATTTTATAAAGGAGATAATTGAGGCTAAGAGAGCATCGGTAACTCTCTAAAGTCATCCAGGTGTGTCTGACTTCAAAACGGCTCTGTCCTGTGCTGGCTACCATCTATGCTGCTGAGGAAATTGATTTGACTGTGGTTCTTTTTACTGTCTCCTCATGGCTCAGCCTGACTTTTGCTGGAGTCATGCTTTGGTTTGGGTTTCTCTTTTGCTCTGTGGTTTTGGCACAGTCCCTAAATATGCCCTATTTATTCCATCCATATGGCAGTTTTCATTTGATGCCACACAGTTTGCAGTCTTAGAGGATGGTTCACATTTGCATTTTGCGTTAGTCTTACAAGTCAGTCTGATATTCACCACCCAGTTCTCCGGGTGGGAGAATAATCAGAGAGCTTTGGGGGAAAGAGGGATTCTCAGGGTTGGCCTTGTGGTCTTCCTACATGATGAGGTTGCAAAGGCTGGATTTGATAACGAAGAGTCTATTTTGTGTTCTCTCATTATTTATGCCACATCTGCCACTCGGCATTTGTGTCAATGAGTCACTGTAATTACAGCCGTTGGATAATTTCCTCCGTTTTATAACATATACCCGACTGTGTGAGTGCTCCATCAGAGAAAAACATTTATTTCCTTGCAGCACCATCAGGCAACAAGGTCCGGCTTTCTTGAGATGTGGTTATTAGCCAAGTCAGATGAAATGGCTTCTGTTCTTGCTCATGCTAACTGAAAGTGAGACTTGAGGAACTCAGCTGTCTCTGGAGACACAAAGGATCAGAATTTTTTTTTCTATATAAAAGCAAGAATTTTGACGGAGGATCTTGCTTTAAAAATGTTTTACAAAAAAAATTAACTATTCTGACCCTGTAATGGAAGGGTGGGGTTGAACTGGGGAGAATCACACTTCACTGTTACTCCCACCCCAAAACAAATAAGTAACTCCCTACTATCTAGCAAGATGTTATAAGGCCAAAATATCTGGTTTAATTAAATACAAAAAGAATTCTTGAAAGTTGTATGTATGATAGAACCTAGGTGCTTTCAGTTTCTTCATCCTGCCGCTCATTCATAGCCTAGTTCCCAAGATGAATTAAAAAATACTGGGTCTGGAAGAGAAACTCTAGTCTGCCATATGACAGCACTGATCTTGTAATTCTATCACACTGTAGGAGGAGAAAAAAGACCTTGTATATTATGATATTCTTTTCTGATTAATACTATGGGTGTTCATTAGTGAAGTGCCCTTCATCATTCTATTTGTGACTCACTAGGTGAATTGCGAGACACTGTAAACCAGCTCTTATTTAATTGTGTTTTATATTTTATTCAGGAAAATACAGATTTCCATTTCTGCTCCTTGCACTGTACTAATGCAGAAAGCAAATAAGGCCACAAAGAAATGGGGAAAAAAAAGTTCAGATATTTTTGAGTATATCCAGAGGGAATGCTTTCCTGTCGCTAACATGGAGGCAATGCTTGTCTTCCACATCTAAGTTGAAGAGACTGGCTGTCCATGTGATTGGAAATCACATAAAAACTGACCATAAATGTCCATCCTCCACTTCCACTCTTTCTTCACAGGTTTTGCCTCTAGAATGTCATTGTTAAAATTCAACCTAGGAGGACTCACAGATTAAAGTCTCCACTTCCATTAGTATGGTTAATTTCTAATTTCTATAGTTTTCCAACGTTTCCTTTTTCAAAACAGAACACTTTCTCAAAAGAAAGTATACAGCAGGACTCTAATACAGGTGGAGTATCCCTAATACAAAAATGTGAAATGTAACATGCTCTACAATCTGAAACCTTTTAAGCACCGACATCATGCTTGAAAAAAAAAAAAGGGTATTGGAGCATTTTAGATTTGGGGTTTTGGATTAGGGTTACTTAACCAGTAAGTATAATGCAAATATTCCAAAATTTAAAAAAACCCTGAAACACTACTGCTCCCAACATTTTGGATAAGGGACACTCAATCTGTATTACAAAATAAAGAGGGATAGAGATGTTCTCTGTTTGAGAAGACCAGGTAGGGGAGTTCCCAGTTACCGGGAAAAAATAATTCCCAGATGTGACCATGAGAGCCATCCATGAGACATTACGGCTCTGTGAAATATACCTTTAAAAACACTGAAATAACATTTGGCTTAGGGAAAGACAACTGAACCCTGTGAGGATGCAAACTAACTAACCATCTTGAGGTGGGGCAAAAAGGCAGGTAGACAGGAAGGAAGGATGAGCAGTGGAAGGTGATGCCAGTGGGGACAGTGGGAGCCACAGTAAGGCCACTGGAGTTGGCATTCAACCATCAATGCAGATATTAACAGTGGGTTTTCACGAGTGTCATGGGACTCCTTAAGCATTTCCAACTTCTAATCTAATGCCTAAGTTTTGGATGCCAAAGGTCTGTAAACCACATGTGATTATCTCCCAGGGTTTTATGTGGTCTTTTCTGATGGGCTATGCTTGGAGAAATTGAGAAAGCAACACAGAGAAGCTGCACACCAGGGAAGCATATTATAAAGCAGTTTACATGGGAGCTTATCCTAGCCTCAGGTCATGCCTCACTCACGGAGAAGCAGAAGAAAATCAAGAGAGGTATGATATTTTTAGGGTGTACAGACAACTTTATGACTGAGATAAAAATCTCAGAGAGCTCTAATAACCCTCAGTAACTCCCAGCAGAGGATTAAGCTCTAAAGACCCAAATCTTTAGAAGTAAAGGGCATCAGTAAATATTAAAATTACTAGATGTGTTAAGCAAAAACTGTGAACAAACAAGTTTGGTTTTTCTTTTTCTTCGAAAGTGGCTTGGCTTTTCTTGTAGGGAGCTCACAAAAGCTTCTTTGCGATCACACCCTTTTAGGTAAGAATTATTCTTCATGGTTAAAAAAAATGTGTTTTAACTGGGGTGATGTAGGCTAAAATTGGTCCAAGCAATTTTGTCTAATGAAGTTTCACAGTAAAAAATTAACTACAAAACACTGACCTGGTCCATTGTCTTTCTCAATGCTATAATTTTGCTGCTAGAAAAGGGGGTTTGCTATTCAAAAATGCAAAAATGTGATTCAAGAATCAAGCCTTTTCATCTCTCATGGGATATTGTCCTTTATCAGAGCATTCTTGGTGGATAAATATGTAAATTATTATGCAAAGCAGGATGGAGTAATTCAAATTGACAGTTGCCCTATTTAAAAAAAAATAAAAATGTGGAAGCCTTGAAAATGTGTCTGCTGACAACAAAGGAGGTTCTTGTTAAAATCAACATTGTTTGGTGTCATTTCCGTATATATTTCAAGCAGATAAATTCTCTTTCTTTAGTTTCTATTATAAAATTGCTTTTTGTCTACCAGTGTATTTAACAGAGACAATTTCAATAGGAAATATTAAATTGTAGTTATAATTATAGTTATATATATATAACTATAATTTAATATATGTTTAATAAATAATTTAATAAATAAATATAATAATAAATTATATATAACTATATATATCACAGAGAACAGATTGTGTTCTTTACCATTCTCTTAACAACTATAAAGCTACCATATTATTCAGTAAAGATCATTCATCTACATCTAGCGGTTGCTTCCAAAGAATTAATTGATTGCCATATTTAAAAGAGAACATCATCAGATTTTTTTATTGAGCTACTACCAATTCTACCAGTTTACCTGTGCCTATGCCCATCTAGTCTCTCTTTCTTTCCTATTGGGACAGCAAATGACTTGGCTTGTTCCTGTCCACGACAAATCCTCCACTTGTGCCCTGGTTTCTTTGCCTTCATAAACTGTAACTTCACTGTGGCTTTTATCCAGCAGAATTCCCTTTTTACTTTGATATTATTACTTCTCCCTATTTACATTTTCATCATTCCCACCACCATGAGTCCAATATCACTGATCTTAAAATAAACAGTAAATGATGTTGACTCCAAATCCTTTTATTGCCATGTTTCTGTACTTCCCTCCATAGCAAGACTCCTTGAGAGAGGTTCTGTATGTATTTGCTGTTTCACTTCTTTACCTCCTATTTTCTCCTTAACCAATTCAAATCAAGCTTACACTCCCATTCCATCCAGTGATATGGCTCAAGTTGTTGAGATTTCCAATGACACACATCCTGCCAAAGATAGTGGCTAATTTTTTTTTGTCTTTTACCGGATTTCTTAGCAGCTCTTGATTCTCTTCTTCTCAGATATGTTCTTCTCTAGGCTTAGAAGAAGCTTTGGTTTCCTTCATTTAAGGATCTTTTCCAACTGTCTAAACATTGATGTCCTTTGGGTATCTCTCCAGCCATCTCCTCTATGACTACATTCACTCTCTAAGTGATATATCTAGTCTTATGACTTTGAAAATGACTTCCATCATGGTAACTTTTGAATGTTGTTTTCTGAATCTAGCTTCCTTGCTGTACTCTGTACTTATTTAATTGCCTTTTTTACATCTCTAGTTTGAGGTCTAGTAGTCACTAAAACTTAACATGGCTGAAAAATAACGACTGATCCCCTCATCCAGCACACACACATACACAAACCCCAGAATCTTCTTCTTGCCGAGTTTTCAACATTTATATAAACAGTAAGATTATCCATGTAGCTCCTAGAGTCAAAATTTCAATTTTATTTGTCACTTTCCAATTCACATCCAATTCATTAGTATAAGTTGTTCTGCCTGTAGCACTGGTTTTTGAATTTGAACTCTACAAGTGTCAAATATATTGTCTCTAGACTGGCCTTCTGTAATTGTCTCCCCCACCAAGGTTTTTCCACCTCATTATAGGTCAGAGTAATTGAAAAAATTTTTGCCCGTGATCTACCCACATCCTACATGATCTGGCACTTGTTGCCTCTCAAAGCCATCTCCCTGTACTCTTCCCCATGTTTGTTACTCTCAGACACACTAGTTGGAATATTGACTTCCCAGCACATGACTGCTCCTTCTCCATATTCAAAATGCAACTTAAATGGTACCTTCTCAAGGGAAGCTTTCCAAGACCAGTGTGACTAAATAAGAACTATACACCTTCCCTTCTACAGCCATTTTTTCTCTTTCTTATTATTGGTAGCACTTAATATTACTACAAGGTACCATTTTGAATGTTTTTATTTTATTTTATTTTTACATTGTCTGTCTCACACATGAAACAAGAGTTTAGGGAGCAGAGATTTTGTTTCATTTTCTGAAATCTTAACTAATGCCTAGCACACAGTACGTACTCAGTAAATATTTAGTGACGTATTGCTTGACTTAGTCATCATTCACACAGGGATTTTACCTCTGCTGTTGTATCTTTTGTACCTGAAAAAAGTTCATGAAGTTTCACTAAACCAAAGAAAGGTAATTAGTTTTTGTTTTAATTTTTTCAGTGTTACTCACGACAGAGCTACACAGAAATGGTTTTAAATTAGAGCAATCTTTAAGAGCAAATATTAAAATGTTCTAAAATATTAAGACTTTTAGATGATATAACTAGCTACATAATAAATGAAAGTGAACTAAATAGGTGAATAAGTAAACTGAAACAACTCACACTATTAAATAGATTTAAGAGATGTTGAATCTAGTAGTTACCAACTCAATTTAACAATGTGCACAATTGATGGGTAGTTGACCACATTCTCCTATTGGGCACGTTACCTTTGCCCTTTCCACTCTCACTCTTTTCAAAGCATATGCATTGTGCAAAATGTTTTTTTATTTGTGTTCTGTCACTTACGGATAGTTAATTCAATGGGTACTGATGGAGTCAGGCAATATAGCCTATAGCTATAAGATCCACTACTATTGCTGAAGATAAATTACATAAATGCATTTGATACTCTGAGAGGATTCACTGGAAAATACCTATGACCTATCAAGGATGACCATAGGAAAATTGTGCCAGTAAACAGAAAGAACCATACTTTGCTTAAACTTGTTCAGTCCCTTATGAAACACAAACATAAAATTATCTGTGGTTGTTTTATAGGGATGGAAGATATATATTTTCTTTCTTTCTTTTTTTCTTTTAGAAACTCGACAGCTTCTCCTATGGAACTGTTGAACTGGAGACAAACCTTACAAGGTGTTTACTGTTTCCAGGAGAATCAAATAATTTTAGAAGGTGAAGGATGGATTTCCAATGTTTCTTGAACAAATTTTCGGAGATAAAATTGGAGCCATTTATCCCCATTATGTTGAGACACTTCTTTTGTAGGTTTTTCTTTCAGTGTTTATCTTTTTCTTCTGTCAATACTGCTGACTAATCCTGTAATTTTCTAAGAATCAGTTTTTAATTGCAAGCAAGAGAAAGAAAACAGAAACACTCACAGGAAATGTGGGTGAGGACTCCATCTTATAAAGATTTTGCAGAATAAACTCATATAGTTCTCTTATGTGAGTGCCACAGCAAAGCCCACACAGATTGCAGAGCCAAGCTAGGATCTGTTATGCCTGATGATTTGAACAAATCCTCACAATCCTGAAATGGTGGTTATTTTATATTTCTTCTTCTCTTTTATACGGATAAACGAAGGCAGATCAGGTGTAGGAACAAGCTACTAAGCTGCCAGAGCTAATTCCCAGGCACATTTACACCATCCACTTTTAAAATAAAAATGCCAACCTGTTAATCACTTTATTGTTAAGCCCTTTGCTTTAGTAGCAAAATATATGCCAAGCCCATGTTAAGTAGACTAGAGGTCTTCTAATGCGGTGCAGGACATAAATCGGACAGGCAACAGTCTGCTCTGAGCAGGAATTCAATTTGGAGGATGAGAGGGGGATGAGGAAGAGTACATATTTAAATAATAATGGATATTATAAAGCATTTTAGGGTTTTGAAAGCATTTTTGTATGTGTTATCTCATGAAAACATTAAGAACTCTATAAGACACTACCCAATAAAGAGCTAAACTCTTTAAATGGCAGAGAAATAGAGAATAAACTAAGGTTGAAATAAATGGGAAATGAAGTAGTTGGGGCTATGGTACTGAAACATCTGGGCAAGAACCTCTGATTATACATTCAAATCTCAGGGAAGGGTATAGATATTCCAAAGGTTCATTCAGCATCCTATATAGTTGCCACATGATGCTAACCAGGGCTGCCAATAATGAAAAGTGACTTAGAAAGACAGACTCTGAATGTGAAGAAATCTTGGGATCGAGGTTAATTATGACAGTAAAGATTAAAGTGGCATGCAATTGTGTGGAGAAATCTATGTTAGACTTGTTACTAAAAATACTCTGTTTATATTCATGTCTACATGTATGTTTTTTTTTCCAAGAAATGCTGCTGTCAAATATTTAGCATGTTTTAAAATCAAGGGCATTTTTGAATTGAGGACATATGGAATATTTATTTAGTTCAAGATAACTTTAATACAACCTTCTGCTTTTTCTGTTCTGCACACTGAAGCGTCTACGAGGCACTGAAATTGTATGTACGTATGGTATTTTTATGCACCGTTTATTGCTCTTGAAAAGTAGTGCCCATATATTCTAGAGCTGAATGTTGGCAGCAGTATAGCTCTTTTGGTAGAGTAGCCATACCTCCCTTGGTTACCTGACAGGTATATCTGAACTTGGGGCCAACCCCCAGAGTCAGAATCATGTTCCAGTTTGATTTCCCTTTCCTTTTCCTTTACTTATTCTTCAAAGGTGACCTGTTTCTATCACAGCAAGTCCTCACTCAGTGTTGTCCATAGCTTCTAAGAAACTGACTGTAGGCAAAACAACTTAGACCAAAACCAATTCGGCCACAGGCAAATTAATGTAAACAAGAGTTGAGTTTCTACGGCATATTTCTGATCACAAAAACATCACCACACTTCATAAAGACCCCAAACACTTTTAAGATGAACCACTGAAATAAATGTGAGCTATACAAACATTTAAGAACAATTAATAAAAACAAGTACAATAACTATTTACCTGCTTATTCTAGTTCAGGATCACAGGTAGCCAGAATCTATTTCAGCAGTTTAGGGCTCCGAGAGGGAACCAGCCCCCTACAGGACACCTTCCCATTGCAGGGCACACTGACACTCACTCCCACACTCAGTCAGACTGGTCCCATGGACACATGCCATTTCACCTAATGTGCACTTCCATAGAATGCTGGGGGAGACTGGACTACCTGGAGAAAGCCCATGTAGACATGTGGAGAATGTGCAAACTCCACAGTCAGTGGCCTTAGCTGGGAATCGACTACTTTTCTTGTCTGTGTTATAACGAAATGACATTGAAGGCAATGCCATTATTCCAGGACAGAATAACATATTTGAAAAGAGCTGATATTTATCATGAAATGTCAAAATCTTTTTTATTTTATCATGAGATCAAATTTTTACTTCAAAAGCAGATGCAAAATATCTGAAATCAAGCCACTACATTTTTATTAAAAATAAATAGTCTCAATTCAACGTTTAATTTAAAAAGCAGTCTTCTGGTGAAAACAGAAGGTTGGGTGATTCATTTAAAGGCTTGGAGAATGCTTTCCAGCTAGACTTGAACTATTTAAATTTAGAGTGGAATGTGTTGAATTTGGGTTGGTATGAAAAGAATTCCTAAGCAGGAACTTGGTATTTTTAAGAAAAGAGGAGAATAAATTAATGATAGGTGTATTCTATATAATATAATAAATTAATGATAGGTGTATTTACCAGTGATATGCCATACCTCTCTCTCTCTCTGTTTTGTCATAAGTAAGCTATCAGTGTATTTATTTTTGTCAAAAGACAAAATTATAACAAACTTTGTTTAAGAAGTTAATTTACTTTTATTTCTGTGAAAATTAAAAACTTCCTCTTCAGAGTTTCCCTTTTAGTTAAATAATAAATAATAAGTGTTAGAAATAATAGTTTCTTTTAAAAACTAGCTTCCTTCAAGCTTCCTTGCTTTTTGCTAATAACTCTTTGTTAAGCCCTATGTAGCTCTTTAATACAGTAAGGGAATAAGTACATTCTATGTTCCTGTACTTTAACCAAGTTATTTGTTCTGGCCTATAGCTGCTCAGACATGTTAGAACATGCCCAGGCATTTCCCAGCTTACAGCCTATGCCTCTTCCTTATTTGGAAATGTTATGATTCTCCTAGTTTCCCATAAACAACCCCCTTCCTTTCTTTGTTCTACGTAACACATTTACCTTTTTACGACAGTTTTCAGATTTTAGCCAGTCAGGATCAGTCTAGATTGTGTGGTCCAGCTCCAGCCAATGGAAATAGGACAGGGCAGTAAGGACCCAATGCATCAGGGATAAAGAACTTCTGCTTTTCTTTATACAATGTGTTCTTGAGGCAATCAGACTTTTGAGAACCACCCTTTTTCTGCGTAAAGTAAAATCACCTTCCTGAGAAAAGTTCTTTGAGCACTGGTTTTTCTTTTCAGGACTGAGGAACAAGCATTTGTTTCCAACATCTGTGATTCTAAAATTGGGCAATATCTTATTCCATAAAATAAAATGAGTATCCAATGAGTTGAGCAGAGGAGGTTTTATAGGCAGAAAAGGACTGAAGGAAGCAGCAACAAGGGACAGGAATTGGTCATTTCAAAGTTACTTTTCTTATGGCATTAAAACAAAGGAATGGGGTGAGATAGAGGGAACTTACTTGTCATGCTGTTTTAGGAAAACTAGGCCCCATCTGATTGGTTACTGTGAATCTCTTGCTTTTGGGAAATTGGCCTGTTTCAAAGTTTAGTTTGATTACTTGGCACTTAGCACAGGTGACTAGATTCTGGTTTGGTCTGGTCTGTAGGACCTAGGGCAGGAGGCCACTCCAAAACAGTGGCCTCCCATAAATGTTAACACATTTATCTGCCTGTGCTGTTTTTGTTCCATATTGAGTGGCAATTCTAATACTGTATGGCTGAAATAAGACACATAAGGCCCCCTGCACACTCTAAGAAATGTAATCCATCAATTCATTACATGTTGCTTTACCATTTAATTTCCACAACAAAAGTAGCAAGTGGCAGCCTTATTTTCCAATGAGAACACTAAGCCTTAGGAGCTGAAATACGTTGCTTGTGATGTTATGAGCAGTGAGTAGTGGTGTTACAGGTAGATAGGCATGAGCAGGGCAGGAGAGAGTGCTCTCCCTACCCGCTAGAAATGCTGGGTGATGGTCTGGCAATTATCGTATGACCTCTCTAAAAGTGATAATTTGGCAGCCAGGGAGAGACAAGCTCCTGAAGGTCCACACCTGTTAACATTAAAAGTGTTAGTTGAATGTAGGCCCCAGGGAAAAGCAGCTTCTTGGGCATGCATGTTAAGAGACAAAATGGCTAAGTATGATATTCTGGGAGTAGACACCACCAAAAGAAGGAAAAAAAAAGCCTCAGATAAGCATGCATA
The DNA here is from genome assembly GCA_963573385.1 of Cacajao melanocephalus. Taxonomy (NCBI): domain Eukaryota; kingdom Metazoa; phylum Chordata; class Mammalia; order Primates; family Pitheciidae; genus Cacajao; species Cacajao melanocephalus. The sequence goes on along the minus strand of CAUYLG010050055.1, from coordinate 57,162 downwards.
GAATTCCCTAAATACACGGCATGTGCTCACTTCCAAAGGGTAAGGAAAGCACTGCACATGCAGGAAGCCCACCCTAAAGGAAGAATCGTCAGAAAGAGGCGAACCTATAAAGTTCAAAAGTCAAGTTTAAAGACTCCCTATTTTTTGGCTGTCTTCTCCTCTCTCTTGGACCTTCAGGTGCCGGATCCCAGTGAATTTTCCTTTCTTTCCTGTTCTAAAGCCTTTTTAAATAAACTTCCACTCCTCCTCTGAAACTTGCCTTGGTCTCTTTTTCTGCGTTATGCCTCTCAAATTCTTTCTTCTCAGGAGACAAGGACTGAAGTTGCTAAGGACCTGAAAGGATACGCTGCCGGTAACTCAGGGTAACTCAAATCTCTTCCACTGGTAACAGCAGAACTGACATTTAAGTACACTCTGAACTCTCTGGCCCAGATTGACACACCTTAAAGAAAAGATTTGAGTCTATAGGATCCATTTTGAGAAATGCTGTGTTAGTACATACATGTTGGTTGTATCACGATTGAATGCTTATGTTTGCATTTCTCTCCCTAAACTCAGGTCCTTGAGGGACAGACATCTGTCTGGCTTCTTCATCATTGTATGTCTAGTTTGGTACCACATTGTTAAATTAATACATGAAAGTGGCCTGAGGAGTCTGAGAGAGCTCCACTGGATTTCCCTGGAAAAAGATTCATTACCTTCTTCTAAGCAGATTGAAAACAGCTGAGACATAATAAAGTACAAAAATGATAGGCAATAAGGTGCTTAAGGGCTGAGAGATGTGGTCTTCCAGAGACACTATCGCTCCTCAGGTTCTTCCTTGATCATTTGAGCCTTGAGTAAATCTTCCTTGGAGTAAGTTAACAGGAAGATAAACAGCGTTGCATAGGCGTATACCCCCTACTCTCCACTCACTCAAGGGCAGTTCTAGACATATGAATACTACTCAGCAATGTTACTTAAATGAATGGATGAATGAATGAAACAGATGATAGTCCAACCTGTAAGTGCTTAACCACACCACATGGGAATGGTATCCATCACCTGAGGGCAGAACCTATGGACCACTCCTTACAGCACATCAACAAACTATCTTAGTCTAGGGCGCTCACTTGAGTAACCTCTGGATAATTTTGGAGTCCTCAAGCGTGGACCTACTGACACAGATTGGTAAGGCAGCCTTAGCAGATGGCTTTAATCTGGACTATGGGGTAAACATGGTGGCAAAACATGTTCATACAATTGGCAAAATGCCAATGCCAGTTCCAAATCACTGGAAGTTCTTAGGGGAAGAAGACTGGATCCCCAGGAATTTGTGCTTCTTTTCTGGTTTTCAGTTTGGGAGTCCTCAGAGATGTGATATACTCTGGGAGGCAGCTCAGGCCTTTCCTTTTATGCAGTTGCCTCCAGCATTAGAATTACTAAAAGAGAATTTTACAATTACCAAAAGTAAATTCTACCATGTGAAAAATTCTATTGTTTGCCTCCAGTGACATTATAGAAATGAAATCTACTCCCCTCCCTGATTAGAGTTCTCTATACAAGCCTAGACAAATGTGGTAGATATTGTAATTTAAATACAATCGTTCACTTAGCGAGCCCCCTGGAAACCTGTCTCTTACAACTTGCTTTTGGTTGGAGTCCTTAAGACAGTTCTCTAAAAGAACAAAGCTCAACAAGGTTTGAAAACAGAAAGTTATAGTGGTCTCATCAAGCCAGCCTCTTCCAAAGTTCTCTCTTACCCTTGCCTGTTGTCCCAGGCTTAGAATCCTGCGTCAAGAAAGTCTGAAGCCTGGGCTTATTTGTGGAGAAGAAATGGTGAGACCTCAGGCTCTGTATTCCTAAAAATAAAGAAAATATGAACATTTCGTCCATTTTTCATTCTTAAATCCCTGTGTTGTATTCAGGAGAACAGATACTTCTTCCTATTAAAGGAACTGTCTTTTTCATTATGGGTTTTGCAGATCCCCTGGGTTGATCTCACTGAAAGGTCTGGCAACAAAAGTCATTGTATAAATAATATTATTTTGTCTTTATGAGACAACTTGAATATGATTTGCTCAATACCTTGCCTAAACACAAAACATGGTTATTTCCCCAAACCTTTCTGGGTCTATAGGTAGTTGAAGAGGTTATGGCCGAAAGGTGGGGAAGCAAATCTCCAAACCAAGGCCTGAAGATCTGAGCTCAGCTGTAGGCTTTGTGTTGTGCTTCAGTGAGGCAGGGGCTTGTTGTGGGGCGCCTGGTTATTCCTCTTTAAACTTACAGTAAAGGCCTTTAGCCCTGTCTGAAAACTTTTTCACCAAAATGTTTATAGTTTCTATTAAAGCTATTTATTTACATACAATAATCTGTCTTTTTGTGGGACAATTTCAGATGTTCTATTTATTTTTAACAATCCCAACAGGTTGAAATATATTAGGACTCTTTCGTCCTCAACTCACCGTGATTTGTGTTCAAGGAATATTACGTGGGACGTGAGGCCAAATGAAAGATAAAATTGATTCTTGCTTCCCTATAGGATGGGCTCAGTCTTTCCACTGGAGAATGTTTCAGCAGGTCACACACATCCCTCCACAGTCACCCCCATCTCTAGAGACTGGCAAGGCACAGCAGCTATTTCACACATTTTTATCTTTGAAAGCTTGAAATCAGAGCCTAGGGTGTAACGCAAATAAAGACCTAAGCACATATTAAAGAAAGCAATTTGACACTTTAAGAATTTCATCTCCTCCAAGCCAGCTCACTGATAGATTACATACAGAGAGGAACAGGTTAATACTAACATAACTGATTGAAAATTAGTGCTAATTGGCTTGAGGTTTAAATGAGCAAGCTCCGTCAGGCAGCTGGGCTAGTTGACAGTTCCTTATATGAAAGTACTACGTGGAAATATAATTTATCTCTATGTAATGATGTTTATTCTATGAAAATTAGGTTAGAATTGGAGAAATCATTTCCCTCATCTTCAATTAAAACAAATAGCTCACATTTAGCTCAACTTTAGTATTCATGCTCCTTGGGGATAAATTTTCCTTATTTTACAAGTAAGCCACTGCCTACATTTTCCTGGGACGAATGGCCTGGAGGATCAGAGTATTTTAGAAAAGGTTAAAAGAAATTGTACCACATCCAGGAAGGCTAATTTTCATGCATCAAGGTTCTTTGAGCTGAATTTGTGTAATGAGTGCACTGGAAATTGAAAGACGAGATTAAAGTGCTGTTTGTCCTGTACAGAGATTTCAGAAATGCTTATCAGCCCTTCGCAGCTGAACACAGCCCAGATTAAAAACCGATCTGACAGAAAGGGAGGCTGACTGCAAATGTGGGGCTTTACATCCACACTAATTACAAAGTGCATATTAAACATGAGGCCGACGATGAGAGCAGCTGCAAAGGTCTTTATCTATATTAAGAGACTGTCCACCTACATAATAAGAATAATTACCAATGAGAGAATTCTTAAAAAGAAATTGCATTTAATGACACATCATACAATTTCTCCTAATTTCAGAAGTCTTTTCCACCATCCCCCAATAAAGTGTGACTGTATGTTCTCTGTGGAGCCAGGTGACATGTCAGATTTTGAAGAAAATACCTATTTACATATATTTTATTAAGGTAAGCCCCTTTGCTTTAAAAAGTCCAAGTGTGGAAACCTTATGGAGTTCCCAATCCCTGTCTCTAATACACTGACAGGAAGCAACTGAAACTTCTTCAAAGGTCACTTTAACTGGAAGGTTGTCAATACCACCAGACCCAGTATCCATCACCTTTTTCCCTCCTTTCTAATAAATGCTAACATTAGAGATTGCATGCCACCAAAATGAAGGGGTACAAGAAATTCTCCACTTGGAGTTTTTTTCCCCCTTTTGTAAAAAGGCAATGGCTTCTCGTGGTGCTTGAGAAGTAAATGTAATGCTACCAATGAAGGCATCTAGCATCTACTGAGCCTTCCACAAGTAGTATTTTTTCTTTTCAATTTATCCGTCCTTTCCTTCTCCCATCTCTTTCTTCCTTCCTTTTTCCTTCATGTTTTACAGTGGATGTAAACCTGAATTATACAACTTCTTTTTAGCCTCAGTGTCACTTTTCATTATTTTATTTTCAAAATAAAATCACTAAACACTTTTGGCTTACTTCTCATAGTTGTTCCTGAAAACCTAAGCACATAATAAATGACTAAAATCTAATAAATGATAATTGTGAGATATTAAAAAGAGCACCTAAGAAATTCAGCCTTTTGGGAAAAAGAAAAGTGAGAAATCAAGGGCCATACAAGTTGCAGAAATGTGCTATTGAAAGAAATATTTTGTCTTTATTACTATTAACATACTCCAATCAAATTCTTCAGGATTTCATAGAGTAATTCCAAACACCTAACAGCCATTTAATCTCTGTTACAAGGCTCTAAAAATATTATAAAATATACATAAAAAGTACATAAAAGCATTTGTTTCATTCACCTATAGTTCTAAGACAAACACGCAAACCCATCCTTGGTAAGAAATGGAATGTGGTGACAGCTAAGAGGCCCCATCTCTCCTATTTGTGTATTTACATGGGCTCTTTCCTCTAACAAGAGTGACTTTCTCATGACTTTTATAATCATTTATTTGCTTTTCTAAGGATCTTCTGTATACCTATATATGCCTTTCATCTCGTAATATATACCAATTTATTTCCTATGTTTCCTCTGCAGTTAGTGTGAAAAGAAGTCAGTTTCTAGACTTGTTTACTACAAGCTTCTTAACTTCAGTTGCTGTCTTAGTCAGTGTCGGCTACTATAACAAAAATTTATACTGGATGATTTAAACAAAAAAGATTGTTTGACACAGTTTGGGGAAGCTGGCAGGTTCAAGACCAAGGTATTGACAGACGTGGCATCTGGCAAAAGTCTTCTTTTTGGTTCGCAGATGGCCGTCTTCTCACTGTGTGCTCAGATGTTAGAGAGCAGATAGGGATTTCCATGTCTCCTCCTCCTTATAAGGGTATTAATCACAGCACGAGGGTCCCACCCTCATGGCCTAATCTAATTCTAACTATCTCCCAAAGGCCCCACCTCCAAGTGCTTTCACATTAGGGGTTAGGATTTCACCATATGAATTTGGAGAGAGGAGGCGTAAACATTCAGTGCATAACTGTCCCTTTGTTTTTTTCTCTTACTCAGTTTGGGAATCTCAGTGGTTCAAAATCACTGATATAGAATATCACTGCTAAATAGTCTTTTTCTTTTTTCTTGCCATTTGTTTTATTATCTCCTCTCCCAAATGCCAAGAACCTTAGGGATATTGATGGTAGTAGGGATCGACATTTCCAGACTGAATCTTGCTATATTCTTGGATGCCTTTAATTATAGATTAAAATAGTCTAAATGAGAACCCAGAAAAAGGGTGAGAAAAACATTAAAGGGTATTTCCCACTTACTGATGTCTGAGATTACTAGCTCCCATTTTCTTTCTGTGCCGTAATAACTGGTAATCACCAGAGGTACAAGAAGAGACAAAATAACAAGGTGGGTGTTTTATGAGAAAATTTATCACAGGAGTGTTGCTGGGAATCCCTGAAATCTCAGTCCTTAGAAGAATCTTTACTTGAAAGACAGCTTTATATCATCAAAGTAGAAGTGATAGAGACAGGGGGCAACCAAGGGCCCTGCCTCCCGCCGCAAAACCCCGTCTTCAAGCCTAAAACAGCCTGAAGGCTGAAAAACTGGACTGCCTGCCATTTCCCCACTGATTCTTTTTGAATAATGCCCATCTGTGCACTGGGAGGATGAGGTGAAGCCTCAGGAAGTTCATGCCATTTGCAAAGGGGAGGAGCCTGGTCTCTCCTGTTCTTGGGTGGTGATCTGGGATTCAGCCTGTAAGATGGGGACCTGCTAACAGAAATCCTTCTTGCTTTGCTGAGTTTTTTTCCTTTTCACCCAATAAATTTTATTTCCCCTCACCTTTCAAAGTGCATGTGAGCCTTATCTTTCCTGGTTGTGTGACAAGAACCCAGTTTTTTCTATAACAAAAGTGTTTGCAGAAAAATTCACAGTATAACTTATTTATAAAAGAGACACTGTACTTTCTTCCCAAAAGTTAAAGTTTTTCTAATGGCAATAAAGGCAATGATAGGGGACAGTGTTCCTTTCTCCTGAAGTTAAGAAGAGATTGCTGATTTGAACCAGTGGAGATGGTCCTGTTACCCACCACCTCCCCCACCTGCTCCCACTGCTGGGGGCTGCACACTCTGGGCAGTGGATACCAGAGCACCATTTCCTGCAGCCTGGAGAGAGGGCAGAATGGTTGACAAGAGGCCAAACAGGCACCTGGAGAAGATGTAGTGATGGCAGGAGCCCAAAGAGGGGTCTTCATCTAACTACTAGTCACAGGAGGGCTTCCTGCCCTGGTGAAAGTGAATGTTGTCCCATACCTCCGACCTCTAATGCTCTCTCAGTCATCCCCTACGTACAAGGTTGGGACTCCTCCCCAACTCTAACCCATCGCCTCTAGTGATTAGAGCCGCTGACTCCACCTCCCACGGGCCAGGCTTCTAGAGAAGCCAGACATAATCACTGCGACTCAGGCACACTGAGAACAGGCCCTGATCCTGCCTACTTCCCCCTTCCTGACAATTTATTATTTAATACAAGTATTGTTAAATAGTAAAGAAAAATGTGGTGAAGTCCTTTTCAGAAAGTGACCAGATTCAGGTCACTCAGGTCAAGCCTAATGGCCTGACTGACCTGAGGTCTAGTCACTGCTACATGGCTTTATGACTTTGGGTATGTTTTCTCATCTATAAAATGAGCAGGTTTGGCCAGATTGTCTCTAAGATATCTTTAAATCAAAACATTCTAGCCTATTAGTAGATAGTGGATATTCTGAATCCTAAAATAAAGATGTTTTTCATATGAGTTTGATATTAGATTTTTATAGTGAAGGATAGAAAAAAATAAAAAAAAGCAATCAATATTATTTTTTAGAAGAATGGAAATTTAGGAATAATCAAATCACACTGATCAAACAAAAAGCAGCAAGCAAACAAAAACACATTCAGATTTATCCCGACTTAAATTTTTATTGTGTATGGATTATTTAGGGGTTCCCAAATATTTCAGCATTGTACGTTGATGCAAAGGTGAAAATAAACATTTTTTTTCAGCACCTACTCTGTAGCAGGAATTGTGTGCTAAGAGTATTTGTCTTCATGGTAAGACTGTAAAGGAGATGTGGAAGCTAGTTGAAATAAATTATCTAGTGATCTATGACTGAAGTTCTCAAAGTGCCCCATTCCCCACCCTAATATCATTGGTATCACCTACATATTTGACAGAATTGCAAACTCTCAGGCTCCGCCCAGACCTACTTAATCAGAGACTCTGAGGGTGGAGCCAGAGATGAGTTTTTAACAAGACCGCCAGCTAACCTTGGAAACCACTGACCAAGAGAGTTAAGAAACTAGGAATCAATCTGATATCCAAACTTGAACTCTCCACTACCCACAATTACTACAGAATTCCAATTTGCCCAACTCATTTCTGATTGCTTTCCTTCATATTGCTTTCAAAGGTGCTTTGCAGGTGGGAACTATTGCAATCCCTGCCTTTTTTTTTTTTTTTTTGAGATTCACTGGAGGTAGATGAGAGACTTGAAACAGAATCATTTCAAGTTTGGGAGCCAAAAGGAAAAGTGACAATTTTCAAGCAGACACACGATGATAATGTACATAATAATAACATATTATGTCTGCAAGTAAGGAATTAACTGCATGATCTATGAGGTCTCCCTCATCCTAGGAGTTTACTGATTTGATTTTACCAGTGGCTTATCACTCCTTTATATTTACAAATTTGTATCAGCATGTTTCTTCCAAGATGTAGATTTGAGAATACGCTACATTTTTTTTACACACAAATCTTCATAGCAACTTTATTTGCAATAACCCAAACCCGAGAACAACCCAAATACCCTTCAATGGGTATACAAAAAACTATGGTACATCCATACCATGGAATACTACTCAGCAATACTACTGACACACACATCAACTTGGACACACCTCAAAGTTATACTGATTGAAAAAGCCAACCTGGAAAAGTTACATATTACATAACACATTTATATACCATTCTTGAAACAATAAAAATTATAAAGATGGAGAACAGATTAATGGTTGCCAGGGATTAACGACTGGGGATGGGGGTAAGGAGGGTGCTATGTGGCTGTCGGTAGCATTATGTAGTCTTGTGAACAAACTATCTGTATCTTGACTGTGGTAGTAACATGAATCTATATATGTAATAAAGTTATGTAAAACTAATTATACACACACATATATAATTGCATGCTTTTGAAACGGGTGAAATCTTTTTTTTTTTTTTTTGAGACGGAGTTTCGCTCTTGTTACCCAGGCTGGAGTGCAACAGCGCCATCTCGGCTCACCGCAACCTCCGCCTCCTGGGTTCAAGCAATTGAACCTTAGCCTCCCGAGTCGCTGGGACTACAGGCGTGCGCCACCACGCCCAGCTAATTTTTGTATCTTTAGTAGAGACGGGGTTTTACCATGTTGACCAGGATGGTCTCGATCTCTTGACCTCGTGATCTACCCGCCTCGGCCTCCCAAAGTGCTGGGATCATAGGCGTGAGCCACCTTGCCAGGCCCAAAATCTTACTACAGTTGATGGACTATCTCAATGTCAACTTCCTGCTTGTAATATTCTACTATAGCTAAGCAATATTCTACTATTGGGGTAAACTGAGTAAAGGATACACAGAATCTCTGTGCATTATATCTTACATTTACATATTAACTGTATCTAAATCAATGATTATCTTAAAATTAAAAAAAAATAATGGTAAGGAAGTTCAGAAAGAAAAGTATATTACATCCACTTGAGGAAGTCAAGAAAGACTTTGGGGATGTGGCAACATTTGAACTACACTATAGATCTGGATATAATCAAGTCACTCTATGGTTAATAAGGTTTATCATGTTTTAAAATTGAAGTGAAAAGTTAGAATAAACCCTCACAGTGACAGACCACCTTGACAATATGCTTTGGAATAATCCCAATAAAACTTTTTTTGTAGAATCAGAATTAAAAAAAAAAAACTAGCATAGAGAATATGCTACATTAAAAAAATCTCACATGTACAGTTAAAGTGAGAGAAGATTTTATTTATTTTACTTACTTCCCCACCTCCAATCCCACTGCAATGCTTAGCTATAGGTGTTTAACAATATTTACTGGACAAATAAAGTTAGATCCTAAAATTATTTGGCAATTTTCCTTTAGCTTAAAATTTTATGTGTGTTAATTTAAAATTAACCTACATGAGGTTGAAACCATAAGGCAGTTTATAATAGCTTGGCCATAGAATTACATTTGTAAACAAGGAAGCTTTCCATCTCAATGTTTTAGTATTTGCCAAGGTCTCAATAAGAATGTACTTTTCCTTTCTATTCTGCTTTCAGAATACAAATTTAAACGTTTCTTATCCTTTCTCTGTCTTTTTCCTATACAGGAAATTTGGGAGAGTGCTGGTCAAATTCTTCAGTCCCATAGATAACAGACTAGGGTTGCGAGTACATAAATGTGGTGATGAGGTCCTCAGTTAGTCCTACACATTCGTAACAGAGTTTCATCCTCATTGCCCTGAAGTGATGTCAAATTCTCACTGGCTTTACAAGAACTAAAGTTCAGGTGGGTGTAAGCTGTAAGTGTTGACTAAAGTCACATTTTTAGGGATAATGAAATTTGCCATTTTTCTTCCAGAAATGTTTTTATGAGGCAAGGCAGTTTTATCTAGAGTTTTGAGCTGTCTAAAATCATTTTTTATTTACTGAAATATGTTACTTGATTTGGAAGTTTCTCTTAGACTAATACATACTCTAACTCAGCCTTGTTATTAAGTTCATTAACTGTTGTTTTTCTTTCTATGAAGTTGTTTTTCTCTCTATAAAGTTCTGGCGAATAGGACATTTGGGTTAAGCGTGGCAGGGGGTGGGACTTGTTACATGAGCAGTTACTTTATGCAAATGTATAATTTAGTAATTTTTTTTAAATTTAGAGGGAGTTTGCAAACTTATAAGGCTGCAAACTATTTATCCCAATCATGTTTCCTGTGTCCAGCACAATATATAAATTTTTATTATATACTTATATCTCTTAGGATTTTTTGTATTATGTATATGTGAAATTTATTTAGAGGGTTCAGTAAGATATTCATTATATAAAATCACAAAAGAACTATGATATAATCAGCCAATGTAGTTAAGGATTATAATGCAAACTGCTCCTAAATATTTAGCATTGGCTGATTGACATATCAGATACACAAATACTCTTTCAAATCCCAGTTACTTTGGACACTTACCAACTATTATTTATTAATAGTGCATTTCCTATTTCACATCATAAGGCTGCCTAATGTTCATTAACCTATGGACTTGCTCCATAGTTTACGTTACTTAGCCTTCAAGCACCACTTTTCACTCCCATGAAATGGAGATATAAATAAAGTCTATGCATGTATAGTATTTGTGAGAGAATTAAATTAGGCAGTCCATGTAATTTATTAGCCCAGTGCCTCACACATGGTTAGGATTCAATAGATGATAGTCATTATTCTTATTAGATTATATATAGTGTGACATGAGGAAGCATTAGAACACTAAAATATTCAAACCTAAATATATGACTAAAAGTCAGCCCAGTAAACTCTCAGTGCAAATTAAAAATAATCCCAGAATATTAGAATGGTGCTTGAGCTAGCAAGAAAGTCTCTTACTGCTCATCCTAGGATTGTGTGGTTCCTGTCTACCAAGAACTTATCTGAAACTAAGAGAAACCTGGAGAATGGGGAAGGACTGTTGCTGTTCCTTTATAGTTTAAGGAAAGTAACACTTCTAAAAAGAACACAGAGACTGACGGTTTCCAGCTGTGAGGAATTCCCTCCCTGGTTTAAAAGGTCATTGACTGTTTGCAAAAGGAGTTGTTAGATACTGTTTGCACAGTGCAAATCAAAAGGAGTTGGGAGCAAGTCCATAGGTTAATGAGACATTAGGCAGCCTTAAGATGTGAAATAGGAAATGCACTTTCCCCTTCTAGCCTCATTTTCCCACCAACTTTTTTGTAAAGAAGTGACTTAGGCAGACAAGGAGTCTCAAAGGCAGGCAACTGGGCAGAGAAAATCTTAGCTTTTCCAAGAAGCATCCATTGCACTATTAAACTTAATACTATTTCTTGGTGAGGACAATTTAATGCATCATTGCTTCTAATTGTGTGCTTAACATACACCTCTTTGAACATTTAGACTGGGATGTAAATAAATGTTAGCATTCACACATTCACACATCTAATTAATTTTCACCAGAAAATTCATTACAATATCATGCCATACAGACTTATCTTCATTAACTGTTATGGAGCACTTTATAATGCAATGTTTCCTGCAATATTACATATTGGGTAGTGGCAGTACAGCAGGCTGAAAAAGAAATAACAAAAACTGTCTTAACAGAAAAATCTAGAAACTTCACATGAGTTTGTAATTTAAGCCTTACTTGCTTTGATTATAGGAAAAGATATAGCACATTATAGTTCATAGGCAAACTTCTAGAAAACCTGCAGTTTTTGATTCATCTAAATCTCACAAACATGGTATAATTTTTAGCCTTGCTCTGAATGTTTACTACATCTCCAAAATTCCAAAAATTATGTTGAAATTTTATCTTTAAATTTGCTTTTCTTTTAACTTTGTGTAATGTTTCTTTAAACCACATCTTAGTGGTTATGCCTTAGAAGACTAAGAGCTAAAATAAAACTGAGAAATGGTTTAGCATCCTAAGAATACATGCAATTTAAGATTTCACGTCTAAGCCATAATGTTGAGCATGGACTTCTCCTCTGGGTAGAGGACTGCCTTTAACAAAGGCTCAATTAAAATGTGGATGTAAAATATATACAATGCAATGGAAATGGCGAGACTGAGTGTCATAGCTTAGCTCAGAGAAAGGGGAATGTCTTAAATTCAGGCTTCTCCTGAATGTGGTAGAAGTTATTCTTAAAAAAAATTTAATTTCACATTACATTTGGATGTATTTTCACTGAATGCAATTTAGGTTGTGGGTCTTAAATTAGTTGTTTTTCTTAATCGTAGTCATTGTTTTCTGTAAAAATTCAAATTTCCTGCTATATACAAAGTTTAGAAAAATCTCTGGGTATTCCTTAAGTATCATTTTAAGTCCTTCATCAAGCATTAATTTATAAAAATAGCACTGTACAATTATTTTGTGCTTTTTACATTAAAACATTTTCATCTGTATTATTAAGTTCAATAGAGGCTCAAGCATTGAGCAGGAAAGAAAGAAAAGAACTAACTGCTTTTCCTATCAGCATTTACAAGCAGAGAAAATCTTATCTTAGGTTTTCCAAGGAGCTTCTGTTGCACTATTCAAATTAATACTATTTCTTGGTGAGGTCAATTTAGTGCCTCACCAAGGTATGGAGAAACAAAACATACCTTTTACTAGGTAATACTAGACCATATATAATCAAGGCAGACAGTGTGTGATAATCCTGTTTGCTCTGTAGAAATGGAAAACATTCTTCTTTGCTTACTAGAAGCATATGAGGTCCCATATTCAGCACCATTCTAGCACAATATTGAACAAATGATAGTTCTTGCATGTGAAGAAGCCGCTGCTTCTAACTGGCTGATTACTGGACAGAAGGATTAAATATCATATTGCACATGCCTGTCTTATAATAGGCTCTTAAATGTTTGTGTTCATGTATTCATTCCACAAATCTTAGTGACAGAGCAAGTTTTTCCTGAGAAAGGGCTATTTGAGTCCAGATGTGAAGATGTGAATAGGATGATCAAGCAAGTGTGGTGTGAGGGAGTTTTTCTAACAGAGGGAAGGGTGTGTGCAGAAGCCCACAGTGGGAGGGAGCATGATTCTGCCCTGATCTTGAAGGAAAATCAGTGGCTGGATGCAGGAGGTTCTGGGCAGAGGGGCCCCAGGCAAGGCTCCACCAGGAAGGCAATCATATGGGGTTTTGGTGACATTAGAAAACTGGACCATTATGCGTGAGTGATGAGAAGCTACTGAAAGATTTTAAGCAAAGGAAAGACATATTTAAAAGATCTTTGCTGTGAATCTAATCTTTTCTAGGTTATTGTCTTAGTCTGTTCAGGATGCTAAACTATAATACCACAGAGTGGGTGGCTTATAAACAAGAAAAATTTATTTCTCACATTCCACAGATTGGAAGTCCAAGATTCCAGAGTGTCAGGCATGGTTGGGTTTTAGTGAGGTCCAGTCTCCTGGATCACCTTCTTGTTTTGTCCTCGAATGGAGGAAGGGGCAAAAAGTTCCCTTGGGCCTCTTATAAGGGCACTAATCCATGCATAAGAGCTCTGCCTTCATGATCTAATTTCCTCTCCAAAGCCTGCCCTCCTAATAGTATAACATTGGGGGAGAGGATTTCAACATAGGAATATTGAGGTACACAAATATTCAGACCATAGCAGTCACTGAAAGAGGAGCACAAAATTATAAAAACATTTTAAGCTTGGTCCAGCACAGTGGCTCACATCTGTAATTCCATCTCTTTGAAATGCAGAGGTGAGAGGATTATTTGAAGCCAGGAGTTTGAGACTTGTCTGGACAACAAGAGAGACACCTGCTCTACAAAAATAAGAAAAAAAATTACCCAGGTGTGGCAGTTGCATGCCTGTAGTCCCAGCTACTTGGGAGGCTGAGACAGGAGGATTGTTTGCACTCAGGAGTTTAGGGCTATAGTGAGCCATGATTGTGCCACTGAACTCCAGCATGGGAAACAGAGAAAGACTTGTACTCTAAAAACAAAAAAAAAAACCTCTTATTGATTGTCGATTTTTTTTCTTTAAAAAATTTATTAAATGAAATAAATACAGTTCTCAGAATAGTACCTGGCCATAGTGGTTCAACTGCGAACTCAAATTTTCTTTATAGCAAGTTTCCAGTGACAGGGATCTCCAGTCTTACTGATTAAGTTAAACAAACGTCCTTTATTAAAACTGGGCTAAAGAGATGGTTTAAAATACGGTGGTAGGTGTCAACAAATAGACTGTGTTTAACACGTGGAGAGACAGTAGTACATCATGATCTTTTTATATCTCAAACAATTTATTTTTCCAGTGTTTTCAGTAATATATTTTTCCTTGTCAGCGTCGTTCTAGTTATATAACAATAGATATTTCAGAATTGCAGAAATGTGAATGGCAACTTTCTTAAAACTTGGCTATAATAAAGTTTACATTTCATGTGTATACTTTTAGAAATAATTTTGAAGACTATTAGACTAACAGTAGTAATAACTTTCAAAAGACATTTGAGGCTCTTTTTGTGTAACTTAATAAGGCCATATCTTAAAGAGGAAAGAATGCCTTCAAGGCTAACCAGACATCTGAATGATAAAGTAAATGTGAAAAACTGTGACTCAGGAAGAGAAATATTTCTAAAACCTAAAGTAAGGTTTGTCCAACTTTCATAGTAATCTTAGCCAACCAAAGGTTGCCAAATTTTTGTTAGATGCAACATCTTAGTGGTTCTCAAAGTCAGCACCAGCATCCTTGCAATTGCTAGATACACAAATTCCAAGGCTTTACCTCAGACCTCTTTAATCAGCAAACCCTGGGGTAGAGCCTGAGAAGTAAGAAAAGTGTGTGTTAAAAAGCCCTCCAGGTTCTCAAGTTTGAGAACAACTGGGCTAGCAGAAAATGTATCTTTCAGAAACCGTATCATCAGCCAGTCAAGTTCTACATTACTGAAATAGCTTTTAGTGTTAAAAAAGATAAAGAGAGAAACATTATAGCCCAGAACCAGTTCTCTCCTCTTGCCTAACAGAACCCTTCTCTGAACAGCCAATAAGCTTCAGGGAAATCTGGTGGGTCCTTGCTGCAGAGATGGAGTCTGATTAGGCTAAGACAATGATGGTAATCCCAACCTCTTACTACAGAATGTTTCAGAGATATTGTAGGTCTGAACCAATTCGAGTTATTGAAATCCATAAAAGATGGTTTACCATTTGGGCAAGGAATTTAATTATTTTTAAGAGCCAAAGGAAGCTATTTGTCTCTTCTACTGCAAGTAAACATAGATGCTACCAGCAGACATCCATGAGCTTAAAAGAAGCAACCAGAAGATGATATGGGCACACCATGGATGTACAGAGTTTAATGTCTGAAAGGATCTGAATTCTTGATGACATTATGGCCACTGGATTAGCTCCCCGAGAGCAACCTTATGTCAGAATTTCCTGTAATATATCCCAATGCTCTCCCTCACTCTTGAAGACAGCTGAAGATGCAGCTTGCAACCAAAAACATCTTAACATATTAGATCTTCCTTAATAAACAACGAGCCACCCAGAGGCAGGGGTCATGGATTTAATTTTCTTTGTATCCTGAGAGTCCAAATCAACATCTGGCAGATAGTGACTGCCTAATATAATAGACTTTCATTGAAAGAATAAAAAACTGAATACATGTACATTTTGTAAGAATATTCTACTTACCATAACATCCAAAGAAGTAGAAATGTAATAGGATTACTTTAGAAATAGTTTTCTTCAAAATGCATTTATTTTGTGCTAGTTTTCAAACATATTGGCATTGAAAACTGTAATGAAGAGGTCTTTTATCTGGGATAGAAAAAATAGGTCTACCTATATTTTACTTTTAATAGGTTAAAACTTGAACATAAGATTAAAACAACTATTGCTTTTAATCATTAAGAATCTATTTCTAAACCTGCAGCTTAAGAAACACGAAAAACTCTTTTTTTCCATCAATTCCATTACTCACTTTCAGTTTTTTTTTTTCTTTTCTTGGCAGATGCTCTTAATTGCTCACAAGTATAGATGAGAAGTTGTTATAAATTTCAGATGTAATAACCACATCAGAGAAAAGGAGAAATAGACTGAACTGTTCTATCACTTAAGGGTTGTTTGTGGTTTCATTTTTTTCTTTTTTCCCTTTCTCATATTAGTAAAAACCTCCAAATTCGAGTGATCTCTACCTAGCTACTCTTGTGTGCCTCGGGGCCCTTCCCAGGGCAGATAGAGAATAAAAGACTTGAGCCCTCCTTAGAGTGGCCCCCATTAGGCCACACAGGGGTAGGGCTAAGACTGAAACCCACCTCCTTGTCTCTGGAGAGCCAGACCCCCAGGTCCTTAGAACAGCAAGGTGGCATCGAGCACTTGGCATATTGCAGCCATGACTTTGAGACTCAAGATTTTGTCCACCTACCTAATATGCCCCAAATGGTGCATTTTCCTCATTTGATCAGCTGTGAGTCTAATTCTTCCTGAACTGAAATTTCACCTTAATTTCCAGATACAAATGGCAAATCTTATTATTCTCATACTTTTGCTCCTCCTTCGCCACATCTGATTTCAATCCCACTTAGCAGTGAAATTATTCCTTAAATGTGTAGGCATAATGAGCAGTTGCTTTTTTGTTTGTTTTTAATTACATTCATCAGTAAATAAAGCACACTCTCACTGCTTGAGAACAGTGGAGTGTAACGGCTTTGGAGAATGACGCCCATCTTGAGCTCTCTTGCCTATTTAGACCTGTCCATTTTCCCTTTTTCTTAGGAGCTCCTTTACAGTGTTTACCTCAGGTCCCTTCACAGCATTTTAAATTCACGCATATTAAGATGTGAATGTATAAAAGTTTACATGGGCATTTTGTGTGTGGAGGGGTGGGGGCCATTTGCATTTGAAAGAGATGAAGCACTTTCTGCAGAACTTCTAGCATCTGCAATCTGGGAAAGGAGCTGATGGAGGCAGAGGTGGTTGTACTCCTGACTCTACTGAACAGCTCTTGCGTGCATTTTCACCCAGCCACGAGGTGCCCTTTGGGATGACATACCTCTCTAAAAATGAAAACACCCAACGGCAATTAAGATAGGATCAAATGCATATTTGGAATATGATAAAATAGGAAGGCAGTTTAAATATTTAGACCCTAAAAGCAAAGCTGGGTTCTGCCAGTTGCAAATACAGCTGCCCTGCAAACAAGTGAGAACTCTTGCTTGCTCATGGATCATTCTGGGAGTTAGTTAAGACTGGCTGATAAACCTTCATGTGTTCTCTGTAAAGAGTTGTTTACTATGAATGGTTGTGTGAAGAGCTGTCACCCCAGGCTAATCAGAGGGCGTTTCTTGCCTTCTCCACACCCCGCTGTTCTATAAGACACTAGGGTCACACAGGCACTGCAATTGTCTTGCTCTGTATGTCACACCTGAATCACTGAAAATGTAAGAATCTAAGAAAACCCAATGACTTTGACTACACACCAGCAGTGCAGTGGGCCTGTGAGCCATAAGCCAATTAAGGCAATTAGTGCTATTTAATGTGAAATGTTCTCCAATACACACACTGGCAGGGAATATTAAAAAATACAAGCATCAAGAATTCTGATTTATTTTCCTGTTGCTGGAGCCAGCTGCTGGGTGCCAAGCAGTACTGTATGTGCTCCTGGCATAACTTGATTAATAATCTTGGCAAACAAAGAATCCTTCAACAAATAGCAGTAGCCTTTTGATTATATCGTGCCAGAGATAATAATTGCTTCAAATTGACTGTAGTGGAGTCTATTTGCTCATGCATAATGGAAAAAAAAGATCATATAATAGCTTGATTATAAAAATGAACGACATGCTGGAAACCTACCAAGAATTCTCCCAAATTGGATATTTTAATTGTTTTACCTCACTTTCTGATCCAGGCCAAATTCATTTAACAAAAATTTTACATACCAAGATCTCTATGAAACAGGAAGATTTCCAAGCCTACTGGCAATAATTTATTTAGAGTTAATGAATGTGAAAATGTTTTTTTTTAAGCTACAGAAAAATATAATATTATTATTATTGTTGGAACAATATTTAATTCATCAAAATTCCAGTGTAATGAAAAGTTCAGATTGGTTCCTACAACCTGGAAAAAGAGATTTGACTTTCCCTTTTTGTTAGCAATGGGAATTGTGCAGCCTACATCTTTGCATGTAGGTATTCTATAATTATTTCAATTTAAATATGGATTGTGCTTGCTAATGAAAATGTGGAAGTGTGCCTTTGATTATTGCCATTAATCTCATAGTTACCATTTGCTGAGAAACTACTGTTTCAAACATTGGCTATACAGTTAACCAATATTATCCAGTTTAATCTTCACAATAATCCTATCAGATATTCTTTCCACACTTTGCACATAGTAGGTACAAAATACAGATTTGTTGCATAACTAAAGTAATTTCCTTTATATCACAAGCAGGTGGACCAGCATTTCGACCAACCTCAGTGCTTTTTCAGTAGCTTTTCTCTGAAATCCCTTGTCTAAGCTTATTTTTTTTTCATTTTTAGGAGTGACCCTTTAAAGTTTCTAAACTTTAGACCCAAGTAGGGCTAAATGCAACCATACAAGGAGTTCCTCTGGGTACACATTCTTCAGGCATCCAGGCAATTTGAAATCTTCTGAATGTCAGAAGATTTTCTTCCCACACTTTGCACATTGTAGGTACAGGATAAAGATTTGTTGCTCACAAGTTTCTTGCGATAGGTTAATAGGGTGATAAATAAAGAAAACTCCCTTTTACCAATACTGAATTACTGGCTCCTGTTCTGAGATCTAGTGTCCCCTATTGCACTGTTCTGGATACAAATGAGGTAGGAGGCAGGCAGGACTTGTCTCAGGACCAGATTGAAGATTGGCCAAAACTGGGAAGAGGGGCCCAAAGCACCTCCCCCTGCCCATCACCCTAAGACACCACCACCAGTACCATGACGGTTTACCAGTGCCATGGCAATACATGAAAGTTACCGCCCCTTGCCATGGAAACACCTGGAAGCTACCACCCATTTTCTAGCTATTTCTGGATAACCCATCCCTTAATTAGAATGTCATTTAAAGTGGGTTTATGACTGCAAATGTCACAATGCTGCTCCTCTCAGTGCACTGCCTGTGAGGTAACTCTGCTCTGCAGAGGCAGTCACAGAGCTGTAACACCGCCCATGCCTTTAAAAAGCTGCTTTCTTCAGCCACTGGCTCACTCTTGAATTCTCTCCTGAGTGAAGCCAAGAAGCTGCCCTGCATCACAAACATTATGGATTACACTGCTCTCTGTGGTTGTGTACATGTATGATGAGTTGACTGTGTGTGTGGGTGGCAGTAGGGTAAATCTTTCTCTTGGGTGGAAAAGTAGGCAAGACACAAAACATTGTTTATTCCTCCTCTAGCCACCCTTTTTGCCCCTCACTACAGAGAGATGACTTGGTTTGACCTTTCCTCTATTTGATTATAATAGTTCAAAAAATAGAAAGATATAGTTTCTCCTTAGTGAAGGATTTTAGCATGGTTTTGTAGAACAGTGCTCACACATTAATGTGCTTAAGAATCATTGGGGATCTTGTCAGAGTGCAGATTCCAAATCTTTAGGAGGGGCAGGGTGGGGCTGTCCCTTCCTTCCTTCCTTCCTTCCTTCCTTCCTTCCTTCCTTCCTTCCTTCCTTCCTCCCTTTCTCTTTCTTCCTTTCTCTTTCTTTCTTTTCTTTTCTTTCTTTCTTTTTCTTTCTTTCTTTCTTTTTCTTTCTTTCTCTCTTTCTTTCTTTCTTTCCTTTTTTCCTCCTTTCCTTCTTTCTCTCCCCTCCCTCCCTCCCTCCTTTCCTTCCTTCCTTCCTTCCTTCTTTCCTTCCTTCCTTCCTTCCTTCCTTCCTTCCTTCCTTCCTTCCTTCCTTCCCTCTGTCTCTTTCTTTTTTTTTTCTTCAGAGTCTCACTCTGTCATTCAGGCTGGAGCGCAGTGATGAAATCTCAGTCCACTGCAACCTCCACCTCTCGGTTCAAGCGAGTCTCATGCCTCAGTCTCCTATGTAGCTGGGACTACAAGTGTGACTACAGGCATGCATTACCCTGCACAGCTAATTTTTGTATTTTTAGCAGAGATTGGGTTTTGCCATGTTGGCCAGGTAGTCTCAAACTCCTGGCCTCAAGTGATCTGCCCACCTCAGCCTCCTGAAGTGCTAAGGTTACAGGCGTGAACCACCATGCCTAGTTGCATTTCTAATAAGCACCCAGGAAATGCTGCTGCTGCTGCTTCACAAATCATACTTTAAGTAAGGATCCAGATAATTGAATCAAGCAAGGCAACCAAAGCCAGTCACATAAAACACAAGGAAGAATACAACTAGAAACAAGAACAACAAAGCAAAAACTCAGACTGAAAACTCAGTTGGCAGTGGCATACGTGTATTATGGGACTAGAGGGAATCACATGCTTATTTATGCATTTGAATTTTTAAAAATCCTGTATTTGCTAACACATGAAGTTCAGACTCTCATTCTTGGTCTCATCTTATATATCACTGGGAAAAGCTCTACTTATCTTCATTCCCCTCACATATGACACCCACTTCTATGTTCCACATATTTTAAGAAATGTTCACAGGTATTTTGGAAACCAAATAAAATGAAACAAATATGTATTTTAGAAGATTTTTTAGCAAGTATCTTATATCTATGATGTCAACTTATGTACACACAGAACAAGCACATGAAAGATGCTGTTCACAAGCCCATGTGAAAGAGTTATTTCCAGCACTGATTTGGACCCAGATGGCCTGCATCTGAATCTTGGCTCTGTTACTGACTAGATTTGGTGTATTATTTCACATCTCTGTACATTGTTTCCTCATCTACAAAATGAGAATTATGATAATTTTTTTTTTAAGTCTCAGATTGGCTGTGATGATAGATGAAATTAAGTTAAGTATAGGACTTAGGACAGTGGCTTATACGTAGGAAGGTATAAGTCTATTCCTGTTGCTATTGCAAAGTACCCTATACTGGGTAGTTTATAAACAGCAGAAGTTTATTGCTCACAGTTCTGGAAGCACCAGCAGATTCAGTGTCTGGTGAGGATTTGCTCTCTGTTTCAAGACGGTGCCTTCTTGCTGTGTCCTCACATTGTTGAAGGGCAGGCAGTTCCCATGGGAGTCTTTTATAAGGGCACTAATCCCATTTATAAGGATTTGACTCTTCATGACCTAGTTACCTCTCAAATGCCCCACTTCCTCATACCGATAGATTGGGGATGAGATTTTAGCATATGAACTTCTGAGAGACACAAACATTTAGATAACACTAGGTATTATATATAAGCAGCTTTATATAATTCTTGACTTTGTAGAATAGTTTAAGAAAGGAGTACATGTAATGCAAATCAGCATTTTGAGGTCAATCCCTCCAGAGCATGTTGTCGGTGAATAAAAACACAACATGTAGCCTGTCTTTTTATTTGAATATGTGTTTGCAATTTTAGTCAGTATTTTACTATTTTGGTCATATAAACTCCAAATATTTTCTCTTACAGTGGTAAATTTATCTATGAGACAATAGTTGGAATATACTCTAATTTAAAAATTATATATCAGAAGCTTTTAGTGGAGAAAATAAATATGTTATATTTTTAAAAGTATTCTAGGGCCAAATACTTTGAGATACATATAATACAGTGGGTTTTGTATTTATAATCAAGGGTGTTAGTATGCAAGTCTGGGTTCTGCTATTTACAAACTGTGTGACCTTGGCCAAATCACTTTTCTTCTAAGTTCCATTTCCAAAATAACTATAATCATAGTACCTACCTTATTAGAGTGTTGTGAGGTGTAAATGAGAACAGTGCAAATTAAGTCCTCGGCATGCTGCCAGTCCTATAGTAATTTCACTAGCAATGAAATGATAATAGCAACAATAATAAATACATTTAGAAATTACGAGCCTTGGTAATTAACAAATCTGAAAGCCAGTGCAAGCATATCTAATACAGATGGAAAGGTCTCCAACATCAGGGGAAAGTCACATATTTTCCCCTATTTCAAACTTCTTGCTGCCTCTCTTCAACCTTCAAAGTATGGATAATCTAATATCTCAGCTTGTCCAGCACAGTCCCATTTTATGTCCGTTGTTCCAGCATAATTGTTAATAGGACAGCCTATTCCTCCCAAAATGGACCATTAAGAACAATAAATTCCATGTTCACCTACCTGAGGGACTTTTCTTAACTGATTATCTACCTCATTAAAATGACAAAGAGCTCTGCATTATTTTTAGATGAGAAAAAAAAATGACTGATCATTTTTTTTCAAGTGTTACAAGCCCCGATTTCCCTGAAAATAGAATCAAAAATTTAAAAAAATTATTTTTCTTTTGACTGACCACAATGTGTCTCACTGGCTCTGTCCAAAAGACAATTATTTGAGATAGTTTGATTTCTCTGAGATGAAGTTTGTTGGGATGTGAATAACTCAACATAAGTAGAAGTTGAGAATACATGGATGCAGAGAGGGGAGCATCACACACTGGGGACTGTTGAGGGTGGGGGAGCAAAGGGAGGGATAACATTAGGAAGAATACCTAATGTAGGTGATGGGAGGATGGAGGCAAAAAACCACCATGGCATGTGTATACCTATGTAACAATCCTGCAAGATCTGCACGTGGACCCCCGAACTTAATGTAAAATAAAATAAAATAAAAATACTAAAACAAAACAAAACAAAAAAGAAGCAAGATCAAATTAGGGAAAATCAGTGGCCGAAAATAAGGGTGGGGCCTAAATTTACTGTTGTCAGGGGAAGGGAAAAGTGACTAAAAATACCGTAAGGAATATACTTCAAGCATGGTTCCATTTTCTATTGATTTTCAATTTTACCTTCTTTTCCCCCTTGTTAATTTCATCATGATTATCATACATTACAGTAACATGGTGATTAAAAACACAGAACCCAGGCTGGGTGCAGTGGCTCATGCCTGTAATCCCAGCACTTTTGGAGGCTGAAGCAGGTGGATCCCTTGAGCTCAGAAGCTCAAGACCAGCCTGGGCAACTTGGTGAAACCCCATCTCTATCCAAAATACAAAAATTAGCTGGGGGTGGTGGTGCTAACTTTTGTATTTTGGGGAGAGATGGGGGTTTCACCATGTTGCCCAGGCTGGTGTTGAACTCCTGAGCTCCAGTCTGTGGTACCAGCTACTTGGGAGGCTGAGGCACAAGAATCACTTGAACCCAGGAGGCAGAGATTGCAGTGAACCGAGATTGTACCACTGCACTCCAGCCTGGGTGACAGAGCGAGACTCCATCACAAAACAAAACACAACACTGAGAATCTGAAGCCATACAGCTTCTGTTTATGTTCCCTCTCCAACATGTACTAGCTGTGTAACTTTGGGCAAATTCTTAACATTGCTGACCGTCATTTTCCGCCTGTAGTAAAAATGGGGCTAGCAACCTATTTCATAGGGTGTATATCAAGATTAAATAATGTAATATGTGTAAAGTTCTTGAAATAGTACCTGATGCATAGTAAGTGCTTTTGTGCAAACTTTTATTTTACTTCAGGACTATTATAATATCAGAGTAGATCTAGGATTTGTCTTGAGTCTAGCTTTAAATCAAATTAATTGCTCCATCTTCCATAGCAATGGTATTATTACCATCATTTTCTTTTGATTCATTCTACTGAATGTATTCATGTGTTGTCTCCTTGAATTTTCATTGTTTAATGTTTACTTTCATACATATGACTAACCATGGCTCAAAACACATATGTACAGTTGAAGTGGAAGATAGGTTTTGGATTTAATGGCAAAAAAATTAATCAGTGGTAAAATAAGAACTCTTAAATGAGTTCTATTCTTTAAAAGAATATTTCTAACAGTATTATACATTGACTTGTAATCACTATATATATTGTCTTTGATGTAATTTATACACATTTTGATGAGCAGGAGAAGAAATGAGATGAGCCATTGTGAATTGGTGGTTTAGAAATAATCATATGTCATGAAGAGAATAATGTTCCTATTCATGTGTTCTCAAGGAGCACAGTATGAAGAAATAATTGTTTTGAAATGTAAGATTTAAACACAATGTCTGATTTAAATTGTATAAAGCATATTTAGCACCACTGGCAAAAATAAGAGGTGAAAGACCTTCTGGGTCATGGATGTGTCCTTTTAACAGGAAACCATGGAGACAGGCACCATAGAAACAGGTAAATCTCACAGTTTACTTTTGGAAGCTCTTATACAATTCCTTTGTCTTTGTTTGTACGTGGAAATTCAGAGGGAAATACGAGATAAGTATCTAGATGATTCAAAATTTTAAACCATACTTCATTTTCTTTTTAAAGAGAATATGATTGTAAACACGATTCTAGGGTAATTGTCTCAGTTCTTCAAAGAAGCTGTAGAAAGTATGTTGGCAGATGTTAAAATCAAGTGCTTTCTGTTGATTAGTCTTTAGGGACTGGAATGATGAAGGAAGCTCAAAATAAATAAATCATTGTAGTTAATGTGTCCCATTTCCCTCTTTAAGGTCTTATCTAGTGCAAAAAATGCCCCTAAAACATTGAAAAAGCCATATTTTTCTCCTATAAAAATACAAGATAGAAGTTATTGAACATAGGAAAAAATCCAAGACCAAAAGTGCCTTCTGAATAATCAAAAACAGAGAAAAGTAAATTTATTATGCTTCTGTAATGTTAACTATTACATTTAGTCCCTCCAAAAAGTGATCATCCAAGGACTATCTGTGGAACCACCAGATAGTTTAAGTAACTAACATGTCTTACTTCCTAAGCATTCTGCACAAGTCAGAGTTGTTTGACATTTCTTCAGATATGCCATTGGCTAGCTTTTATGTTTTACTCCAGAACTACAATCATAACATCAGAGCAGTCCTGAGATTCCTTTTGATTCTATTTTTTGATCAAATTTATCAATAGATCCATGTACTCTATAGTAGTTAAGTACCTGATGCTTCTGGGCCTCTGCTGATTGTTCTATCATGGAGAGAATTGGTTCAAGGAATCTGACTAAAATTACCACCCAAAGAGTTCTTGGAGTCAGTCTCTCACGTCACAGCCATTGCCTTCTTCTCAAGAATGGTTCCTGTACACAATCAGTTTCAATTCATATTGGCAGAATTCTATGGAGAAGTGGTGAAGATTCATCTATTTTAGGTGACTTGGCCTTAATCTTGCTTAAGTATGTATGTTTAACATGAAAGTCCCTCAGTCTTCCCTCATAAAACTGAGGGTACTAATGAAGTTAAAGTGATGAATATTAAGACGAGTACTATCCTACTCCCAGCTCCTAATTTTCCTTGCTGTAGTGACTTGGTGCCCTCTCAACGTGTTTCTGTAGGAGAAGATGTCAGGAAATACCTCTTTATACATGGCTTTAGCCATGTAGGGATTTATCCTTCTTACAGAAAAGGAGTACACTGAGATTATCATCATTGTTCTGAAGCAACTTGGCCAAGGTCACTGAATACTTTCTTTTAAAATATCTGCTTTGTTTGCACTAAAGAAGAAGAAATAACCCTGCTTGGAGCTCCTTTGTTTAGCAAGCCTCTTTTTAAAAATTTATTATTATTATACTTTAAGTTCTGGGGTACATGTGCAAATGTGCAGGTTTGTTAAATAGGTATACATGTGCCATGGTGGTTTGCTGCACCCATCAACCCATCATCTACATTAGGTATTTCTCCTAATGCTATCCCTCCCTTGTCCCCCAACCCCGACAGGCCCCTGTGTGTGAAGTTCCTCTCCCCATGCCCCTATGTTCTCATTGCTCAACTTCCACTTATAAGTGAGAACAGGCAGTGTTTGGTTTTCTGTTCCTGTGTTAGTTTGCTGAGAATGATGGTTTCCAGCTTCATCCATGTCCCTGCAAGAGACATGAATTTGCCCATCCATGGTGTATATGTGCCACATTTTCCTTATGCAGTCTGTCATTTATGGGCATTTGGGTTGGTTCCAAGTCTTTGCTATTGTTAATAGTGCTGCAGTAAACATTCCTGTGCATGTGTCTTTAGAGTAGAATGATTTATAATCCTTTGGGTACATACCCAGTAATGGAATTATTAGTCAAATGGTATTTCTGGTTCTAGATCCTTGGTGAATTGACACACTGTCTTTCACAATAGTGGAACTAATTTACATTCCCACCAACAGTGTAAAAGAATTCCTATTTCTCCACATCGTCTCCAGCATCTGTTGTTTCCTGACTTTTTAATGATTGCTTTTCTAACTGGCCTGAGATGGTATCTCATTATAGTTTTTGATTTGCAATGCTCTAGTGACCAGTGATGATGAGCTTTTTTTCATATGTTTCTTGGCTGCAAAATATTCTTCTTTTGAAAAGTCTCTGTTCATATACTTTGCTCACTTTTTGATGGGGTTGCTTGTTTTTTTTCTTGTAAACCTGTTTAAGTTCCTTGTAGATTCTGGATTTAGCCTTTCCTTAGATGCACAGATTGCAAAATTTTTCTCCCATTCTGTAGGTTGCTTGTTCATTCTAACGATAATTTCTTTTGCTTAGCAGAAGCTCTTTAGTTTAATTAGACCCCCCTTATCAGTTTTGGTTTAGTTTCCATTGTTTTTGCTGTTTTGTTCATGAAGTCTTTGCCCATGCCTGTGTCCTGAATGGTATTGTCTAGGTTTTCTTCTAGGGTTTTTATGGCTTTAGGTCTTACATTTGTTTAAGTCTTTAAACCATCTTGAGTTAAATTTTGTAATTGGTGTAAGGAAAGGGTCCAGTTTCAGTTTTTGCATATGGCTAACCAGTTTCCCCAATACCATTTATTAAATAGAGTATCTTTCACCATTGCTGGTTTTTGTCAGGTTTGTCAAAGATCAGATGGTTGTAGATGTGTGGTGTTATTTCTGAGACCTCTGTTCTATTCCATTGGTCTATAGATCTGTTTTGGGATCAGTACCATGCTGTTTTGATTACTGTAGCCTTATAGTGTAGTTTGAAGTCAGGTATTATCATGCCTCCAGCTTTGTACTTTTTGCTTAAGATTGTCTTGGCTATATGGGCTCTTTTTTGGTCCCATATCAAATTTAAAGTAGTTGTTTCTAATTCTGTGAAAAAAGTCAATGGTAGCTTGATGGGGATAGCATTGAACCTATAAATTACTTTGGGTGGTGTGGCCATTTTCACTATATTGATTCTTCCTATCCTTGGGCATGGAGTGTTTTTCCATTTGTTTGTGTCCTCTCTTATTTCCTTGAGCAGTGGTTTGTAGTTCTTTCTGAAGAGGTCTTTCACATCCCTTGCAAGTTGTAGTCCTAGATATTTTATTCACTTTTTAGCAATTGTGAATGGGAGTTCACTCATGATTTGGCTCTCTGTTTGGCTATTATTGGTGTGTAGGAATGCTTGTGATTTCTGCACATTGATTTTGTATCCTGAGACTTTGCTGAAGTTGCATATCAGCTTAAGCAGATTTTGGCTGAGACAATGGACTTTCTAAATATAAACTTATATCATCTGCAAACAGAGACAATTTGACTTACTCTGTTCCTATTTAAATACCCTTTATTTCTTTCTCTTGCCTGATTGCGTTGGCCAGAACTTCCAATACTATGTTGAATAAGAGTGGTGAGAGAGTGCATCCTTGTCTTGTGCTGGTTTTCAAAGAGAGAATGCTTTCAGCTTTTACCCATTCAGTATGATATTGGCTGTGGGTTTGTTATAAATAGCTCTTATTATTTTAAGATTTATTCCATCAATACTTAGTTATTGAGTATTTTATTGAAGGCCTTTTCTGCATCTATTGATATAATCATGTGGTTGTTGTCATTGATTCTGTTTATGTGATGGATTATGTTTATCAATTTGTTTATGTTGAACCATCCTTGCACCCCAGGGATGAAGCCTACTTGATTGTGGTGGATAAGCTTTTTGATGTGCTGCTGAATTTGGTTTGCCAGTATTTTATTGAGGGTTTTCACATCAATGTTCATCAGAAATATTGGCCTGAAATTTTCTTTTTTTGTTGTTGTTGTGTCTCTGCCAGGTTTTGGTATCAGGATGATGCTGGCCTCATTAAATGAGTTAGGGAGGAGTCCCTCTTTTTCTGTTGTTTGGAAAAGTTAGAGGAGTGGTACTAGCTCCTCTTTGTACCTCTGGTAGAATTCAGCTGTGCATCTGTCTGGTACTGGGCTTTTTTTGGTTGGTAGGCTATTAATTTCTGCCTCAATTTCAGAACTTATTAATGGTGTATTCAGGGATGCGACTTCTTCCTGGTTTAGTCTTGGGAAGGGTGTATGAGTCCAGGAATATATCTATTTCTTCTAGATTTTCTAGTTTATTTGTGTAGAGGAGTTTATAGTATTCTCTGATGATAGTTTGCATTTCAGTGGGATCAGTGGTGATATCCCTTTTATCATTTTTAAATTGTGTCTATTTGATTCTTCTCTTTATTCTTTTTCATTGTTGGCTAGCAGTCTATCTATTTTGTTAATCTTTTCAAAAATCCAGCTCCTGGATGCATTGATTTTTTGGAAGGGTTGTGCCTGTCTTTACCTCCTTCAGTTCTGCTCTCATCTTAGTTATATCTTGTCTTCTGCCAGCTTTTAAATTTGTTTGCCTTTGCTTTTCTAGTTCTTTTAAATGTGATGTTAGAGTGCCCATTTTAGATCTTTCTTGCCTTCTCCTGTAGGCATTTAGTGCTATAAATTTCCCTCTAAACACTGTTTTAGCTGTGTCCCAGAGATTCTAGTATATTGTGTCTTTGTTCTCATTGGTCTCAAAGAACTTATTTATTTCTGCCTTAATTTGGTTATTTACCCAGTAGTCATTCAGGAGCATGTTGTTCAGTTTCCATGGAGTTGTGCCATTTTAAATGAGTTTCTTAATCCTGAGTTCTAATTTGATTGCACTGCAGTCTGACAGACTGTTATGATTTCCAATTTTTTGTATTTTCTGAGGAGTGTTTTACTTCCAATTACATAGTCAATTTTAGAATATGTGTAATGTGGTGCTGAGAAGGATGTATATTCTGTTGATTTGTGGTGGAGATTTCTGTAGATGTCTATTAGGTCTGCTTGGTCCAGAGCTGAGTTCAAGTCCTGAATATCCTTGATAACTTTCCATCTTTTTGATCTGTCTAATACTGACAGTGGGGTGTTAAAGTCTCCCACTATTATTATGTGGGAGTCTAAGTCTCTTTGTAGGTATCTAAGAACTTCCTTTATGAATCTGGGTGCTCCTGTATTGGGTGCATATATATTTAGGATAGTTAGCTTTTCTTGTTGCATTGATCCTTTTACCATTATGTAATGCCCTTCTTTTTTGGTTGAAAGTCTGTTTTATTAGAGACTAGGATTACAACCCCTGCTTTTTGTTTCCTTTCAATTTGCTTGGCAAATCTTCCTCCATCTTTTTATTTTGAGCCTATGTGTGTCTTTGCATGTGAGATGGTCTCCTGAATATAGTACACTGATGGATCTTGACTCTTTATCCAATTTGCCTGTCTGTGTCTTTTAATTGTGGGCATTTAGCCCATTTACATTTGAGGTTAATATTGTTATTGTTAAGGTTAATTATTATTGTTAATATTGTGAATTCAATCCTATTATTATGATGCTAGCTGGTTATTTTGCCTGTTAGTTGATGATGCAGTCTCTTCATAATGTTGATGGTCTTTATATATATATATATATATATATATATATATGTGTGTGTGTGTGTGTGTGTGTGTGTGTATTTTTTTTTTTTTTTTTTCAGTGGCTGGTACTAGTTTTTCCTTCCCATATTTACTGCTTCCTTCAATAGCTCTTATAAAGCAGGCCTGGTGGTGACAAAATCCCTCAGCATTTACTTCTCTACAAAGAATTTTATTTCTCCTTCACTTATGAAGCTTAGTTTGTTGGATATGAAATTTTGGGTTGAAAATTCTTTAAGAATACTGATATTGGCCCCCACTCTCTTCTGGCTTGTAGGGTTTCTGCAGAGAGATCTGCCATTAGTCTGATGGGCTTCCCTTTGTGGGTAACCCGACCTTTCTCTCTAGCTGCCCTTAACATTTTTTCTTTATTTCAACCTTGGTGGATCTGATGATTATGTGTCTTGGGGTTGCTTTTTTTAAGGAGTATTTTTGTAGTGTTCTCTGTATTTCCTGAATTTGAATGTTGGTCTGTCTTGCTAGATTGAGGAAGTTCTCCTGGATGATATCCTGAAGTGTGTTTTCTAACTTGGTTCCCTTCTCATTATCACTTTCAGGTACACCGATCAAACGTGGATTTGGTCTTTTCACATAGTCCCATATTTCTTGGAGGCTTTGTTCATTCGTATCCATTCTTTTTTCTCTAATTTTGTCTTTATGCTTTATTTCATTAAGTTGATCTTCAGTCTCTGATAGTCTTTCTTCCACTTGATCAATTTGGCTATTGATACTTATGTATGCTTTATGAGGTTCTCATGCTGTGTTTTTCAGATCTATCAAGAAATTTATCTTCTTCTCTAAACTGGTTATTCTAGTTAGCAGTTCCTGTAACCTTTTATCAAGGTTCTTAACTTCCTTGCATTGAGTTAAACCATGCTCCTTTAGCTTGGAGGATTTTGTTATTACCCATCTTCTGAAGCCTATTTCTGTCAATTTATCAAACTCATTTTCTGTCCATTTTTTTCTCTTGCTGGTGAGGAGTTCTGATCTTTTGGAGGAGAAGAGGCATTCTGGTTTTTGGAATTTTCACCTTTTTTGCACTGGTTTTTCCTCATGTTCATGGATTTATCTACCTTTGGTCTTTGATGTTGGCTACCTTCAGGTGGGGTTTTTGTGTGGAATCCTCTTTGTTGATGTTGATGCTGTTGCTTTTCCTTCTAGTAGTCAGGGCCCTCTTCTACAGGTCCACAGGAGTTTGCTGGAGGTCTACTCCAGATCCTGTTTGCCTGTGTATCACCAGTGGAGGCTGCAGAACAGGAAATATTGCTACCTCCTTCTTCCTCTGGAAGCTTCATCCCGGAGGTGCATCCACCAGATGCCAGTCAGAGGTCTCCTGTATGAGGTGTCTGTCCACCCCTGCTGTGAGGTGTCTCCCCATCAGGAGGCACAGGGATCAGGGATCCACCTGAGGAGGCAGTCTGTCCCTTAGCACAGCTCCAATGCTGTGCTGGGAGATCCACTGCCCTCTTCAGAGCCAGCAGGAAGGAACATTTAAGTCTGCTGAAGCTGCGCCCACAGTCACCCCTTTTCCCAGGTGCTCTGTCCCTGGGAGATGGGAGTTTTAGCTATAACCCCTGACTGGGGCTGCTGCCTTTCTTTCAGAGATGCCCTGCACAGAGAGGAGGAATCTAGAGAGGCAGTCTGGCTCCAAGGGCTTTGTGTGCTGTGATGGGCTCCACCCAGTTTGAGCTTCCCTGTGGCTTTGTTTACACTGTAAGGAGAAAACTGCCCACTCAAGCTTCAGTAATGGTGGACACCCCTCCCCACATTAAGCTTGAGTGTCCCAGGTCGACTTCAGACTGCTGTGCTGACATCCAGGATTTCAAGCCCACTAGTGAATCTTAGCTTGTTGGGCTCTGTGGAGGTGGGATCTGCTGAACAATACCACTTGGCTCCCTGGCTTCAGCCCCCTTTCCAGGGGAGTGAATGGTTCTGGCTTGCTGGCATTCCAGGAAAGCCTATTTTCTTGATATATGTCCTCTATTAGAAGGGAATTGTCCTTTTGTTTAAGGCCTAGTGGGATTTCTCCAGGGTGAAGTTTAATGGGATTAGTCCATGAGAAGCTTGTGAGATTACATCAGCAGACTTCTGACCCAGAAAGGCTATAAAAAGTATGTTTTCCTTTTGCTGAGACACTTACCTGAGTGTCCCTACAGAAGACCAATTATGGGTTGTGAGCAAAATCTGTCTTTGTCCCCTCCCATCACCAAATAAATTATTCCATGTCTGATACTCATAGCTGCTTGAACTGATTCACACTTTCTGGAAAATACTAAAAGAAAGCAATTAGGGAATGTTTAAATTTTTTGAGCATTGGATTTGATAAGGAAAAAAAAAGGTGTAGGTGTAGGGTCATTTGACCCACTTCAATCTCTCCTTACTCTTGTGAAATTTTATCTCTGTAAGAAATAAAGAAGATAAATGGACAATCTCTGATGCAGGAAGCACTCCTGATTTTCCAAGAACTAGTTTGTTTATGTTGTTCCCTTTAGTGTGTTGTTAAAGTTTTTCTCCACTGCTTTTCCAGTTAATGATCTTGAGGATAATATTCCTCTCATTGATCTCTGGTTTGACAGACAGCAGGATGAAATTGTAACTTCTCTCTATTGTCTCTAAAACCCACTAAAATGAACAAAGAGAGAGGGAAAAGGAAAAAAACAAAACAAAACAAAAATAAATAAAACCAAAAAACCCCCTCCATCTTTAATGAAGCCAGGAAATGGCTATGACCACATACCACAAAATTATTAGAGTAACTTTCCAAGTCTAGCAGGACAATACCAAGGGCAGATGCACATTACGTAGAATTCTGGCAATGTTTCAGCAACAGCAGATACTGCTGGTTGTCTAATGGAAAACCATGTTTTTTTCTCACTCCCTCCTATGGCTTTATTCTTCACCAACAGAGCCTTGGTTTTTGTAAGTATGAGGTGGTCATAAACTTCCAAGACTGATTATGATTGATTGTGTCCCAAGATCATAATATGTCCTGGTTTGAGAATGAGAAGTGACACAATTCTGGAAAATGTATGCAACAGTGTGCTTCTGAGAAACATTTGCTCACCTTAAAAAGGGACACAGAGGCCAGGCGTGGTGGCTCACGCCTGT
Organism: Cacajao melanocephalus; assembly: GCA_963573385.1. Lineage (NCBI taxonomy): Eukaryota > Metazoa > Chordata > Mammalia > Primates > Pitheciidae > Cacajao > Cacajao melanocephalus. Next base: position 24,497 of record CAUYLG010050055.1, on the reverse strand, counting down.
AATCCCAGAACTTTGGGAAGCTGTGGCAGGTGGATCACCTGAGGTCAGGAGTTCAAGGCTGGCCTGGCCAACATGGGGAAACCCCATCTCTACTAAAAGTATGAAAATTAGCCAGGTGTGGTGGCGGGTGCCTGTAGTCCCAGCTACTTGGGAAGCTGAGGCAGGATAATTGCTTGAACCTGCGAGGTGGAGATTGCAGTGAGCTGAGATCACGTTACTGCACTCAGTCTGGATGACAGAACAAGACTCTGTCTCAAAAAGAAAAAAAAAAAAGGGACACAGGTAAGTATAAGCCCCTTTAGGACATCTGAATAGCATTATATGCATTTAAGCCTTGGAAATATGGCAACTGGGACCACAAAGGGAGCCAGCCTAAGGGGAAAGTGAGTGTGCCCAACTTGGCAGTCAGAAAAGATGCAGAGGATTTGAACGCTTCATAAAGTCTTTGTTCCACTGAATAATTGCCCTGAAAATGCTTTCCTCTTCATTCTTCAGTAGGTAAGATAATGCATGTCCTGGTGGTTTCAGCCTTCTTGCCCGTTGCTAAAATCATCCTAATATAGCAGGGTCCTCAAACAGTAGGGCTATCTCTGATGGATCCAGCACTCCTTTATTATTATAATGACAAAATCTGGGTAGGAAGATTATTTGTGGAAGCATCCTTTAACCCTGGTTCTTAAAAGGTAATGGAGGAGACACTGTGGGAAAGGGTTGAGTATAAATCTATTCGGGTATAGCATTAACAATCTATGCAGATGTAGTATTAACAATGAGCAAATGTAGGAGTTATAGTTTTAAATCACAATATAAATGTTTTAAGATGTTGAGAATTTTGAAATAACAATATAACTAACATACTCTTGAAGGTAGAGTGTGATAGAAAGACACATACTTAGGTTAAATTTCTGATTTTTCATACTGGAAGATTACTGATACTGTTTAAAGTAGGCAAATCAAGTAGCAGATGTTTAAATGTATTATTTGAAGACACATACATATGTGTATATATATATGTATTATATATATAAGAAAAATTTAAATTGATAACATAATAACCAAATCAAGAGATGAAGTAGGGAAGTGGGAGAAAATATAAATGTTCCAGTTTATTCACTGTTTAAAGGGGACACTTCAAATGCACTCTGTAGAAATGCAAAAAATAAGAAATATTAAAATTATTGTTACAATTTGTAAACATCGTCACTACAGGATCTCAAAATAGAGAATGTACCCTCCAAACTACTGGTTGGGAAATATACACAAAACAAAACATAGAGACAGATCATATATAAAAATTAGATAATTCAGAAAGCATCAATGACAAATCATACAAGAATTAAGAGCAAGCCTATCTGTCATGTCAGTAAATGTAAATAAGATGAACTTGGCAGGGTGTGGTGGTTCATGCCTGCAATCCCAGCACTTTGGGAGCCTAAAGCAGGCAGACCATGAGGTCAGGAGTGCGAGACCAGCCTGGCCAGCCTGGTGAAATCCCATATTTACTAAAAATATAAAAATTAGCCAGGCATGGTGACGCATGCCTGTAATTCCAGCCACTTGGGAGGCTGAGGCAGGAGAACCACTTGAACCTGGGATGCAGAGGTTGCAGTGAGCTGAGATCACACCACTGCACTCCAGCCTGGGCAACAGAGTGAGACTCTGTTGAAAGAAAGAAAAGAAAGAAAGAAAGAAAAAAGAAGAAGGAAAGAAAGAAAGAAAGAAAGAAAGGAAGGAAGGAAGGAAGGAAGGAAGGAAGAAAGAAAGAGAGAAAAAGAAAAAAAAAGCTGAACTCAAATATGAGAAGAAAGAGACTCTCAGATTGGGAAGAAAGCCTCAAGACCAGAGGGGGTTCCTGAGGTGCTGACCAGGTATAAGTGGGGAGAATAACTCATTTGTTCCAAGTTTTAAGCTACACTTGTTGATTGGTTTTCTCAAGTAACACTGCTTGTGCTTGGAATCTCACAAAGTCTTTTATGAAAACATTTTTCTTTGACTTAAGGCTCTGAACCTTTCTGTTGGTAATCAAAACTCTATTTCAAGCTGGATTAGGGAGATGCTATGCCATCCTCTCTATTGCTTTGACATTTCCAATCTTTCTCCTGGTGAATACAAACAATCCTTTCCTTTTCTTGCACCCTCAAAGAAGAGTTTCTGTACACATCAAGTAATAAGCTCTCTACTACTCTCCACCTTATTCAAGAACGTTATGACCTCATTTTTAGCACTGTGCAGTTGGGATACTCTGTGATGCTAGTACCACAAGAATTCTTCCACATTAATTGAACATCCATTTGCTATCATGAACCAATTGCTGGCATTGCAAAACTAAATAAGTCTAGATAACACCGCAGGCTGCATGTTATAGACTATGACCTTTATGATTAGGTTCAGAAAATAACAAATATATGCCATAAATATGGAAATGAATGACACTGCAATCAGATGGACACATCAGCTTCCATGTTTCAAACAGACTTGAGTGGGTGAGTTCATTAAGATAGCACATGCAGATGGGTACAGTGGCTCACGCCTGTAATTCCAGGACTTTGGGAGTCTGAGGCAGGCAGGTCACAAGGTCAGGAGTTTGAGACAAGCCTGACCAACATGGTAAAACCCCATCTCTACTGAAAATACAAAAATTAGCTGGGTGTGGTGGCGTGCATCTGTGTCTGTAATCCCAGCCACTCAGGAGGCTGAGGCAGAGGTTGAACCTGGGAGGCAGAGGTTGCAATAAGCTGAGATCACGCCACTGCACTCCAGCCTTGGCAACAGAATGAGACTCCATCTCCAAAAAAAAAGCATACCTTTCTAAAGAGTAAATCAGGTTGACTGACTACAAAAAATGTTTAAAAGCTCAGTGTGTATATTTTTAAATTGGTACATTATGGATGGGCAAGTCAAATTCCACCTAAAAGAGCAGTTCTCCACCTCAGTGGAAAAGACACTTGGATTATGCAATTAGGTATTGGATATGTTGCAATTTGTTAGCTATAACAGTTAGTGTGTGAAAGTTTGAGAATGATTTACTAAAAAAAAAAACAAAAAAAAAAAACCACCAGAACAAATTCAAGGGTATCTACATAACATCACACTTGTGAGTATTTTGATATGCATTATTGAGCTTGAAATAAACGGATTTAAGTATAATTACTCCTCAGAGAATCCCAAATAAATCTGTGTATACCCATGGGAATATGTATAAACCATTGACTTAAATGCCGATGGTTGAAGAACAACCTAAAAGAACAACTTGCAAAGGTGCTGAAAATAAATAGTATAGGGGGATTAGAAAGACAAACTGAGAACCTGCCCCCAAAATACTTGGATTTCCCTAGCAAGTCTAAAGTAGCTGTGATTTTTTTTTTTTTTTTAAAGAAAATAAACACCTGGGAAAACTACCATGAAAATGTGTAAATCCTCTTCCTTTGTTTGTCCAAGGAACTACACTGACCCACCCAAAGAACCATAAAATCTGTGGAATTTTTGTTCCCTAGGAGGTGGAATGCAAAACCCTGAATAAGCTAGGACTGCCGTCTTTCATAACCAACCATAATGTTATTGATTTTCATGTGTTATCCAAGTCTTGTTAAGAAAGATGAGAAGTCTGCCAAAGCAAATAGAAAGACGCACATATTGCCATCTGAGTTTTATGTTATGTAGGCTACACCTATTGACGGAATTTAAAATTGGAGGTTGCCGAGAAGCCAGAAGGAAAGTACAGGATGATTTATATTCTCAAAACACAAATAATACTCTATATTAAAAATTTCTACTTTTTACCATGGAACTGTATTCATCTTTTGGTAATAAAATACAATATAGTATTCAGTGCAAAATAATGATTTTGTCATTGTAGATTATGGCTAAATATGGTCAGTCCTTGGCTTATGTTTTTCTTGCCCCTTAAATTCCAGTGAAATAGTTTAGATTTTATTATAGTAAAGTTAACCTTTCAAGATTTATATAGAAAATAGTCAAGACTTTTTAAAAAAGCTACAATTACTTAACATTTTATTGAAAAAAATCAAAATTTAAACAGACAATAAAGTAGAATCATGCATTTTTGCATATCCTTTGGTATTTCCTAGAATATTAAGGGTCCATATTTATAGAAATCTTCTATAAACCAATCTTAACTAGTGATCAACCAGCTTCTGTTGTGCTACTTCTAGCTACCCCTTTTACTCATATATTTGCTATATAATATAAATTATATTTTCATATGAAGGATCTTAGATACTTTAAAGCATGGACCTTGATTCCCCTTGACATTTTGTTTCTTAGTCTAAATATTTAAGAGGTCTTAAAAAGTCCTCTAGTTTTGAAAATGTGTACACTGTTTCACCTCTCAGTTTTAAGGATGTTTTATCCCTGGATCATGATGATGGACTGTTTTTTTTTTCCTAAAAGAAATGAAACACAATTTCAAGATTGCATGCTTAAATTTAACTCAGTTTCTATAATTATAAGTGATAAAGGAATTATAGAATCTCAATATTTTGCTGAGGAATAAGACAAACAGGTTCAACCAAAAATAGTTGAAAGTAGTGATTAGCAAAAACAAATAAACTATGTTTATGTTTGTTTCACTTGGAATTAAACTCAGCAGCAGCTAATAAGCATCGCTACAAACAAGGGCTTAAACTCAAAGGTATTGTTTAGCTTAAGAGGTAAAACATTGTTGAGAATTGTATCAGTCCATTTTCACACTGCTATAAAGGAATACCCAAGGCTGAGTAATTTGTAAAGGAAAGAGGTTTAATGGACTCACAGTTCCAGGTGGCTGGGGTGGCCTCAGGAAACTTACAGTGATGGCAGAAGGGGAAGCAGACACTCTCTTCACAAGGCAGCAAGAGAGAAAAAGAGTGTATGCAGGAGGAAATGTTAAACACTTATAAAACCATCAGACCTCATGAGAACTCACTGACTATCATGAGAACAGCATGGGGGAAACTGCCCCCATGATCCAATCAATTCCCACCAGGTCTCTCCCTCAACCCTTGGGGATTGCAATTCAAGATGAGATTTGGGTGGGAACACAAAGCCTAACCATATCAAGGATAAGTATTGCAGGGCTGGTATGACACCTCAAAAATGTGAAGAAAGACTGAGACTTTAAGTTTCTTCCTGTTCTGCCTTCCACAACCTGTGGGTTTTGATTTTGTGGCTGGAAGGCTTTTGCATGTCTAAGGCACAGAATCTATGCTCCAGGAAGGAAGAAGGGCACAGTACAAAAGGGAAAAGGTCAAATGGAGCATGGCTAGAAGTCTGTCCCTTTGCAAAACTTCCCTAGAGGTCCCATTCATGGACTTCTGCTCATACCTCATAGGCCAGAATTGGGTCACATGGCCATGTCAAGAATAAGCAATCTGGGAAACTGAATCCATCCCATTAATTTAGCACAATGGTGTGGTGCTCTAAACTTCTCTTGGGAAGGAGAGAAGGGAATGACAATCAGTAGTACCTGCCGCAGTACCTACAGCATTGAAAGCCTTCAATGAGCTGGTGACATACATGCATACATGCACAAATCAAAACACAGATGTTGCTAATTTTATTCGTATATTTCATTGAAAGCTGCTGTTTTCACCATCAATTTATATAATATTAAAAATATCACTAACAAGTACATGTATTTTTAAAACTTATAAGCAAACATATAGTAACTTATTTCATGATATTTTTGTGTTCATAGCCTACACAAGGATTTTGTTTAAAAATGTTAAATGGAATATTTCAAAATAAGTGTCAATCAAATGAAAGGGGAAAATAATAGATTAGTTTTTCTTAATTTCCATATTCTTTTATGAAGTTGTATAAAAGTGTGAAAAACAAGAGCATCAGCTCATTCAGTAATTAAATCTGAGTAATAAAAATGGCCACTACTGATTGAGTCCTTGAATGTGACAGAGGGTATTTTAATTACCCTCACAGGCCTTTAAAGAGTCAAGATTTTTAACTTGAGACAGAGAATGATTATTTGTTTAAAGTCATGCAATTAAATAGCAGAGCTAGGATTTAAACTCAGGCTTTTTGGACACAGAGCTCACACTTAACCACTCTGCCACAGTGATTAAATCGAAAATGTTATAGCATTTATTTAACAACTCTTTGCATGCTTTGTGACAAATAATTATACATTAGTAGAGATCAAAATAAGTATTTTTTAAAGTGTGTAAGGATCCAGTCTTCTATTTCCAGGGGCATACTTGTTTTATCTGGGTTGTCAAAGTAGCATCTAAGATAGACAGAACATTGCTTGGAGAATAAAATGAAATGTAAACAGAATGAATGTCAAATTACTGCTTTTATGTTCAAATATCATGGCAGAAACATATGAAAAAAGTCTGATACAATGGATTTATAAAATACTTGTAGTATCTGCCTAAAATACATGGAAGTGCTTTCAAAATTTCAATAGCTATATAAGTGATATATATTTTTATTAAACTTCAATCACTGTAAATCTAACAGGCTCATGCTGACTATGTAGATGGGAAGAAAGAAGATGATAAGGTTGTTTTAGCAGGAAAAATAGAGGCTTCATAAATTTGTTGAGAACCTACTTTGTTCCAGCCGCTTGCTGGGAATGCGAAGATCACAAAACACAGTTTCTGTCCTTAATGTATGCAGAGATTAATGGGGCAGAAACCATCAACAGATAACTTCAGTGGCCGAAGAACTGTGATCAAGATAATCACAGTCTTATGAGTCACAGATAAGCCTGTACACCAAACTGAGCAAAGCAGAGGTTTTATGACTGTCCATTGCTTTATGTCACAGTTTGAACATGGTCAGAGTTAGGCACAGGAGTGGGAGGTGGATGGGTGCTCTAGGGACAGAGGCATTATGAGCAAAGCCTGTGGAGAAGCCGCAGCAGTTCTGAGTTTCTTGACAAAATCATGGAAGGGAAAGGGCTGAAGAAGGCACGAGAAGTGAAGGAAGAGCCTTGCCAAAGTGCTTAATGCGTTATTCTGTTGAGGATGATGAACTACAAGAAGGTTTTAATCCAGAAAAAGTCATTGTTAAATTTTTTTAAAGCATTTACCAGGCAAGTCACTTTACTGTTTGGAGCCTCAGTTTTCTTATGTATAAAACAAGGAACTTTATACTTCTTATTTTTAAACATTCATATTCTTTTAAAAATAAGAATTATAGAATTCTGCCTTCTACAGATTTTGTGTTTTGATTCATGGCTGGGAGGCTTTTGCATGTCTAAAAGTCTTATTTTTAAAAGAAGAAATTTGTTGGGAAATGTTAGATCATTTGGAGATGTTTTCTCATTAGAAAATTTGGAAAAAGAGTTAAAGCAAGAAAAATTTTACCCTTCTATAATTCTTAAAGGTTAAAAATCAGACACAGCTTTAAGTTGTTAGGTCTTTATATAGGATCTGAATTCCATTGTCCCCATGCTGCTCAGCAGGAAACCCTATGTAAATCAAGGGTAACTTTCAGGACAGGTGTGTGTGTGTGTGTGTGTGCACGTGTGTGTTGGAGAGATGGGAGATGGGAAGGAGAAAGAACTGGAGTTCACTGTTGAAAGAGAAGCCATATATAGAAGTATTCCAAATAGAATTTCTAAGAAAATTACTCTTAATGATAAAATATTACATAGCCCAATGGACATTGATAACATGACTGACAGGAAAAATGGCTAGAGGTGTTCTTGAAATATATATTTATGCAGTCCCTTTGCTTCTAGAATATTTTTCCTGTTCCAACAGCATCAAAAAATAATTGATTGTCTGCTTGCTCTGTAGAAAATATGTGCAGATCAACATTCTCAGATTGTTTCTCTTTTCTTCTGCAGCTGCTTGACAAGCTAGAGTACAGTCATAAGTATTCATCTTCCAATACAGCTCTGTCCTTCAGGGCAAGTTTTCAACAAAGTCCTGAAGGTTATTAATGCTTCAACCAAGTCTTCTTTACCTTAACAAATGAACAGTCAAAAATGCCAAAGAATAACTTTCTCACTTGTGCATGTGTGTGCACAGACATACACACACAGACACACACACACTGCCCTCTCTGTGCACACTATCAACCTGATCTTGCTTTAAAGTATAATGTAGTGGTTTATCGTATTGTTTAAAACTGCCTTGAGCTCTAAATTTATATGCTTCAAAACCCAACAAAAAATTGTTTTAAATCAAGTGTGAATTGTCTGGACCACTGCTCCAAACCTGTTAATTTTGTCTCTTTTGCTTAGTATCTATTTTTGTGAGATTTTTCTTGTGAGTTTATTGAAACTTAGTAGCAGCTATTGCCTCTTATCATATCTTGGTCTGTGTGATTTTAGTGAAATGACTCACATAATTTGAAGGAAAATGCCACTTTTACTGAAATTGGCAATAAAAACACCCATTTGCATTCTCCTCCTTCTCCCTATCAGAGTATATAACATGTAATTGATAGATTTAATAGAGATATAAGGCATATATGTGCCCATATCATTGAAACGTTATGCATCTGCCTATTATCTATAGCTCATAATTTTATCTGCAGAACCAGATGTGCAAATCAGAGTGCTTGTGATAGAAGTACGTGCTTAGAGATACATTTCTTATGAAGGCACTGTGATATTCAGAAATCATAATGGGACTATATAAAATGTTTAATCCTTGTGCAGATTGCTTTCTACTGTACTTAAGTTTCCAGGCACACACAGCCTATCCATCTGCATCAGAACAATGGCTGTCTGGTTATGAACTCAATATAAAAATTATCAGCTGTTCCGGGTCTGCCTTTGATCTTCAGTCTTCCACTTCAGGCATTCAGTGAAGTAGGTGCCAAGTGATATCAATCATTCTATTTTTGCTGTGTCCCTGTTAAGAGATGGCATTTATTTCCTGATTCAGAAGATAAGCCAGACATCAGTGAAAAAAAAGTGTAAACAGGAAAAATCAAGCCTTGTTGAGAAATTTTTTAACTAAACCCAGAACATGTTAAACATCTTTTATTAAGTAGAATTATAGTAAAATTTTCATTGTCTAAAATTAGAGGCTGGGGGTGATATCACACCCCCATAATCCCAGCACTCTGGGAGGCCCAGGTGGGTGGATCACCTGAGGTCAGGCGAAACCCCATCTCTATAAAAAAAAAAAAACCAAAAAATAGCTGGGTATGGTGGCACCACCTCTAATCCCAACAACTCAGGAGGCAGAGGTTGAAGAATCGCTTGAATCCAGGAGGCAGAGGTTTCCGTGAGCCGAGATCGCACCACTGTACTCTAGCCTGGGTGACAGAGCCAGATTCCGTCTCAAATAAACAAAATAAATAAAATAAAATTAGAGGAGAAAGGATAACAAAAAATAATATGGAATTGTAAGGAAATTTAAATTTTACTCTAAAGCCAAGTGTGTTATTTTATTTAGGCCCTTGATTTAATTGGGAGATTGCTCATGTTAACAGTTCCTATGTCGCAATGGCATCAGATCTATTCTGCAAATCTCTTAAGTGTTTAAGGCTGCAAATGGGTTTCCATTAAGAAATTAGATACTGTTCTTTTTCATTTTCATACATAATTGAAATCTACAAGTAACTGTAGTGGATTTTTTTCTTTTAAATAAACAAATATTTTCAAAAGCTATCAAGCCCAGCAATTTCTCCTACTGGCTGTCATAAACTGAAAATTATTTATAAGCAATCTGGGTTAGACTAAATCAGGTTCCCAAACAAAAAGCTCAAATGATGTGCATGGGAATGTAGGTGAAGGGGCCTTGAATCTGTGGCATTAGAAATTCATCCCTGACCTACAGAAGCAGTATCTGAATACCTCCTTTACCGACAAATCTAGGGCTTAAGTGACCATCAAGTGGCATCTGAACATGAACCATCAGCTCTTTCCAACCAGAGTGCATGGGAAACAACCTTCCTACACAAGGAATAAAGCTAAAGTAGTACCAGAGAAGCGTGGTAAAAGACATTTTCCCAATCCCAACAAAAGACACACTTTCAAGGAGCTAAAAATTACAACTGAATGGAATGTGAATGAGAAATTGCTTTTCAAAAATTGGGCCCCTGGAGACAGACAGAACTTCTTGATAAGCAAGTCACAAGTACAACCATATGCAAGGCAAGGGTAAGTACACCATCTCTTAATGGATAGTTTGGCATGTTCTTAAGAAGAAAAGGAACTCTTAGTAGCCATATTTGGGGACTATTTACTACCAAGGGTAAGCACGGCAGCCTTACAGAGGCTTACTTCACTTGAATAGGTTTTAAGCAAGGACTACAAGCACACAGGTGGTCAAGCAGTTCAATCAGATTTTCTTAAAGAGAATTTAACTGTACGAGGTGCTTCAGACTAGTTTGAGGAGATAAGTTGGGAAAAGTTTTGCTAGCTCATTATGACTCAACTAAAAAAAAAAAGCAACAATATAGTCTGCCACTAACATTTTGAACTTGGTGTGTACCATAGAAAATGCATTCACCACATGCCTCTCTAGCTGCAGTCAGCTTCTGCCTGCCTTCTCTTCCACACTCCCCATTTGCTCTTCAAACTGCAATAACTGATTGCAGCCTCACTGCTCAATTTTCTGTAGGAAACGTGCCTGCACTCAGTAGCATTTCTGACTTTCTCACAACCGAAAATAGAGACAAGATAAGTAAGTAAACAAAGAAAAATGTTCCTCACATTTGCATTTCCTCCAGATAGTGTCAGTTTCCTATTTCTGTTAACAGTATACTCCTCAAAAAAAAGTAATCAGTACTCGGTACCTCCACTTCATCTTCTATTTACACTTTGGACAACTGTGAGCACACATCCACCACCAATTCTTGTCCATATTTGCCTTCTTTGAGGTTATCAATGATCTCCTGATTGTAAAATCCTATTTCATTTCGATGCTTAGTCTCACATAATCTTCCTCGTGCATTACATACTGCTGGCATTTTCTTCCTTCAAACTCTACAGTCTTTGGCTTCCGCTATTGCATAACTTCCTGAATCCCTTCCTGCCTCTTTGCTTGTTTCTTCTTAGTTTTATTCACCCATACTTTAGCTTTCGATCACCCCTTATATACTGGTGGTTCCATATTATTATCTTTCATGATCTTCTCATTTTCTTCAATAAACTGAATTATTATTAACAATTATTATGTGTCTACTAGGCACCCTACATCCACTAGGATACAAACATGTCATATATCCTAAAACTAAATTCAGTTATGCATTGCTTAATTATAGGGATACGTTCTGAGAGATGTGTCATTAAGTGATTTTGTCATTGCATGAACATCATGGAATATACTTTCTCAAACCTAGATAGTACAGTCTACTACACACCTAGGTTGCATGGCATAGCCTATTACTTCTAGTCTACAAATCTGTACAGCATGTTACTGTACTGAATACTGTAGGCAATTGTAACACATGGTAAGTATTTGTGTATGTAAACTTATCTAAACATTAAAGTGGTACAGTAAAAATATGGCATAAAAATAAAAAATGGTACATGCGCATAGGACACTTACCATGCATGTAACTTGCAGATGAAAATTGTTCTGGGTGAGCCTCTGGGTGGGTGGTGAGTGAATGCGAAGGCTTAGGATGTTATTGTACACTACTGTATGTTTTATAAGCACTGTATACTTAGGCTGTAGTAAATTATTATTTTTTTCTTTCTTCAATAAAAAATTAGGGTTAACTTACTGTAACTTTCTACTTTATAAACTTTAAATTTTTTTTAACTTTTTATAGCTTAAAAAAACTTAGGTTAAGATACAAACGCATTTACAGCTATACACAAATTTTTTTCTTTATATCCTTACTCTATAAGCTTTTCACCTTTTTAAAATTTCAAAGTTATCTTTTAATTTTAAAACTTTTTTGTTAAACACTAAGACACAAACATTCATATTGGCCTAGGCCTACAAAGGGTCAGGATCATCAATATCATTATCTTCCACCTCCACATCTTGTCCCACTCAAACATCTTCGGGGACAATAGCATGCATGGAACTGCCATGTCCTATGCTAACAATGCCTTCTTCTGGAATACCTCCTCAAGGATCTGCCTGAGGTTGTGTTACAGTTAATTTTTTAAAAAATAAGTAGAAAGTATTCACTTTAAAATAACATTTAAAACAATAGGATAGTAAATACACAAATCAGTAACATAGCCATTTATTACCATTATCGAGTGTTATGCTTTTATATGACTAGACTGGCAGCACGGTAAGTTTGTTTACGTCAACATCACCACAAGTGCATGAGTGATGCATTGCACTATGACATTACGATGCCTATGGCATTGCTGGATGATAAAAAATTTTCACCTCCATTATAATCCCATGGGGCCACCATCACATATTCTATTTTTGACTTCAGTGTCATTATGGGGTTCATAATTATATATGAAATCTTTTCCTTCTCTGTTAATTTCTCATCTTGTTTAAGGACCGGTTTTCTCATACCAGGTGCTAATACCAGTATTTTAAATTTATCCTTTTCTCCATCATATTGTATCAAGTCTAAGTGCTTATAGTTCTAACTCTCTTTCATCTTCATTTTCTCTTCCTTAGGGCTTAGATACCTATAATACCTCATCTGAACTACTATTGAATAAGCTATTAATTGTCTTAAAATTATAATAGCAAATCCAATCATGTTATGTCTCTGTCTTTAAATGTTTTCAAGCAGCTTGCCATTGCTAAAGTCTTAAACCTGTGCCTTTTTGTAGTCAACAAACTCTTCTATGACTTGAACCCCTACAGCCAGTCTCTCTTAAAGTTCTCTCTTCACTCCTGCTAGAGGTTGCAGTCATACAAAACGATTTCTTGGCTAATCATACTCAGTGCGTTTAATTGCACCACTCCCCTTGGATACATAAGTTCCAATTGGTAAATGGGTTCCAAGTCTTGTATCAAATATCCTTCTCCCTATGAAGCTTTTTCTGACTCGCCATAATTCCTCCTTCAGGGTCCTGAGGCACTTTGAACACAAAAGTAATGACTTCAAGACTGTAAGCATTTTGACAGTGGGAATGGGGTTCATCATGCTTTCCCAGCTCTTGGTCAATGCTGACTGTGAGACATTAAGGCGAAATAAATATTATTGAACCAGTAAACAAGTTTCACATGTTCCTAGAAAACCAAGAAGAAGCAATTTGTCAACCGAAGTTATGTTAATTCTATTAAATGATCTAATACTTAAAATTCCTAAAGTGATTCATTTAATGCTTGATGAACGCTATGTGCCAAGTCCTGTGAAATGTGGAGATACAGTGAATAGAGTCCCTGCCATCACTGAGAGCGCCAGTGTCTTACATGGGAGACACATGGACACTTGGCTTTAAACACAACCTTACCACTTACTAGCTGGGTACTCACAAGGGGGTATTTAACTTTTCTATTTCTTACTCTTTTCACCCATAAAATGGTTGTAATATATAAACCTACTTCAGAGAACTGTTGTAAGTATTAAATGAAGAAATATCTCTTAAATGATTTTTTAGTATCTGACAGATAAGTGTTCAAGAAATATATTATTCTTACAATGTTAAGTATAAAGATACAGTAAGTATAATATAATATAGTATAATGTTAAATAAAGAGATTTTATTCAACTACCAACAGAAAAAAAAATGATTTTGGTGGGAATCACATATACTGGTAAGAAAGCAAATTCAAGTAGACATGTGGCATTTGTTCATGTCTGGGGCAATGAGAAGAAAGAGCTCAGCTCATCAGTTATCCCAAGCTGAGAGAAATCAGGATGATATCCATTGCTCTGTTGTTCCAATTTGTTATTCTCTCTAATGGATGAAATGGAACATAATGGTAACTTCAGGGACCAAAGAGCACAGGCAAATATATATTTTACCAACCAGACACCAGAATCAATCAGAAAAACCAGAAGATTGACTTGAAGAGTTAGAAAAATTCTAGAGCAGAGAGTGATTCTTAGTCAGCTGTACAAGGACATGCCTACTGTCAGTCAGATAATACATTTTTTTCATTTTCTTTTCTCACTTCTAGTTAGTGCCTAGCATTAAAATTTAACAGTTGCCCTAGTTCATACCCATTTGTTTATTGCTGAAACTGATATTGGTGATTACAATGGGTGGTATGTGCTATTATAAAGCCAGTTTGTTCCAGAAACACTTTATTGTTTTTAGTGTGTTTATTGGCCAATTGCTTTATGGCCATTTTTAGTATTCTTTACAACAACCATCTGTAGCTAAAAATGAGTGTGAAGTTTTTCATTCCAAATATACCCTTGTGACTATTAAGTAACAAATACAAAATTTTGTTCTATGCTGACTATTGGGTCAATCACATCTAAAGTAAAACTCTAAAGTATAAAAGTTGCAACTTTAACATTTAAGTAAAAACATCCTATTAATCTTTTGGCTTTTATTTTCTTACATAAACATTTGTTGGCAATAGTCAACACTTCCCAAAAAATTACTTCCAGTTCCTGGCTTTATCTTCACATAAATGTTTTTATGTAGCCTAATGGACTGAAAACGTATACAAGTAATAGATAAGGTGTTTAAAAAATTGATACCTATGCTAAGTTTATAGAAACTTGGATATTGCAAAGGTATGAGGTGTTCTAGCCAATATTTACTTTCTAAACAAAAGAGTATTATGCAAAGAGTAAGATAAATATTACAATGTAGTTAGGGTTTAGAAAATTTAAGAGCATGAGAAATTAAAATCACTAGGGCCAAGCAAAATTGGATGGTTAAAAAGTTATAAATATGCTATTATAGGCTATAAAATATTGGCCTGTGAAACTGTAACTATTTCAAATTGAGGTCATGCTATCACCCTTCACTTTTTCTATAATAAAACAGGCCTATTGTCATAATTACTCAAGGCATGCACTGGGAAGAACCAGAAAATACTGTGAAATCCTTCTTAATCAATAGACTCATAGGCATTATTAAACTCATAACCAAAAGCTATATGTAGTGACAGTTCCAAATAGTGAATCATTGTGTAGGATTTCTAATCAGACAGCCTAAGTTTTAATCCTACCTCTGCCATTTATTAGCTAAAAAACACTGGACATATTATTTAACTTTTTAAGCCACAGTTTTCTAATCTCTAAAGTAAAACATAAATTCTCTGGAAGATATTGTGATAATGTAAAATGCATATGTATATGTAAAATGCACATGTGTATGACACAGAGTAAGCATCTTCAGAAGTTAATAACTTGCTTTATTTTTTGTTTTAATATTTCTTAAAATATAAAATGCATTTTACATATTTATATTATTTATATTTAAATATGTAAAGACATACATTATGTTTAAAATGGTTTTTGTTGTTGTTTTGTTTTTTGTTTTTTTGAGACACAGTCTCACTCTGTCGCCCAGGCTGGAATGCAATGGCGTAATCACTGCAGCCTCCAACTCCCAGGTTAAGCGATTATCTTGCCTCAGCCTCCCCAGTAGCTGGGACTACAGGTGTGCACCACCATGTCTGGCTATTTTATTTTTATTTTTAGTAGAGACAGGGTTTCACCATATTGGCCAGACTGGTCTTGAATCCCTGAACTCAGGTGATCTGCTTGCCTCGGCCTCCCAAAGTGCTGGGATTACAGGCATGAGTCACTGCACCCAGCCTCAAATGTTTATTTTTGTAGGCAGCACATATTTTGTCTCGCTTTTTATTCAATCTGATAATCTGTCTTTAAAGTAGTACATGTAGACCATTTACATTTAATGTGATTATTGCTATTGTTGGATCAAAATCTAACATCTTGTTAGCTGTTCCTCTTTGTTACATTTTTCATTTATTCTTCTTTATCTGCTTTTTCTTAGGCTAACTGGGCATTTTCATGATTTCATTTTATTTCCTTCATTGACTTACCAATTAAACCTCTTTTAAAAAAAGTTTAAATGATTATCCTGGGGCTTACAATATACATTTTAAATTAATGTGAGTCTGCATTTTAATAACATTATACTGCTTCACATGTGGTGTAACGGTGTTTACAACAGAACAGTCCCATTTCCCTCCCACATCCTTTGTGCTATTATTGTCATTTATTTCATTTTTACTTATCAGTTATCTTTAGAGCAATCTCAAGCAAGAAATAAATTAATTTTTTCAGTCATTTATTCCAGTACCTGTTCTCTTCATTTCTTTGTGTAGATTCAAGTTTTCGACTGATATCATAGTTTCTCTGCATGAAGAATTTTAAAAAACATTTCTTATAGAGTATGTCCAGCAATTAATTGTTTCAATTTTTGTTTGATATACTTTTTGGTTTTTCTTTCACTTCTTTTTACTAAATATAGGATTCTGGGTTGACACTCCCTGACACACATGCACTTTCAGATCCCTAGCACTTTCAATACGTTACTACATTTTCTTTTTTTCTGGATAGTTTCTGACAGGAAGTCTATTTTAATTTTTAGTCTTGTTCCTCTGTAGATAGTATATATATATTTCTTCTGTCTAACTTCAACATTTTCTGACTTTTGTTTTCAAAGTTTAAATACCATAAACCTAGATGTGTGTGTGTGTGTGGTGGGGGGATATATGCGCCTGTGCACATGTGTGTGTAGTATCTATCCTAGCTGGCATTCTGTGAGCTTCTTGAATCTGTGGCTTTATGTCTGTTGTTAATATTATAAAATTTTATGCCACTATTTTTTCAAAAACTTCTTCTGCTCCATTTTCTCCTTCTTCTCTTTTTGGGATTTCAAGTACACATATGTTACCCAGTTTAGAATTGTCCCACACTATTGGGTGCTTGGTTCTTTATTCACTTTTTTTCCCCTCTGTATTCCAATTTGAATAATTTCCACTGGTCTATCATGAAGTTTACTAATTTTGTGGTGGTGACTCTACTAATGAGTCTGTTGGAGGCTTTATAGCTGTACTATGTGTTTGTTTGTGTCTTCTAGCTTCTCCTTTTGATTCCTTCTTAGATTTTACATGCTCTGCTGAATTCATCTGATCTTACATGTTGTCTACTTTGTTCTATTAAAGCTAATAGCCTATTAATCATAGTTATTTTAAATTGTCTGTCTGATAATTTAAATATCTGTAGTCATATGCAGTCTGCTCCCAATGATTACTTTGCCTCTTCAGTCTGTGTAGGGTATGTGTGTGTGTTTGTCTTTCACAAACAAAATTCCCTTGTAATTTTTACTTGACAACTAGACATCTTGTGTAGGGCTATAGATACAGAGGTAAATCTTTTCTTATGGTTGGAGATGAGCATGGCTTTTCTTCAGTTGGACCTTAACTGTGGGGTTCGTATTGAACTATTCAGGAGTTGGGCTGAGTTTGGGGGTTTGTTGATGTTCTGTTACTACAAGTGCCACTCAGGCTTAAAATTCCTCTTATGATACTTTGTATTTAACAAAGATTATTTTCTCAATGTCTGTTACTTCATTGGCTTTTAGTCTGTCTTTATACTGCTCCCCAATGATGATCTATGTCTTCCAGTTGAATTTCATGGCTATCTTTACTGAGGGTGTTAGGGTGGCAGTGGAGGAAGAGAGCATTCTTTGATGTTCTGATTAAACCTTAGTCTCAAGCTGGGCTTTGTCCTGACATCTGGAACTCTGACCCTCTCAAGCCCTCTGCCTCTCCGTCACCACCTGGCCACCATACTTAAGTTTTTCTATCATACTGGTTGCACCTTCTCAGTGTTTCCTGTTAGTTTCTCCTTTCTTTATATCTCTAAATATTAGCTTTCCACAATCTGAACTTGAAACTCTTTTCTTCTGTTCTTTAGTGATTTTCGCATCAATTTTCCAATCCAGACCTTCCCTCTGAACTCCAGACTTACAGATCACCTGTCTTTGTGCATCTCTCCTTTTATGTGTAATTGATATCTCAAACACTAAGCCCCAAAATGAACCCTGATTTTCAGCCCACCTAAAAATCTACTCCCCATCTGTCTTTTCCAGCTCTTTCAAAGGCAACTCTAATTTCATTGCTTATACCCCAAACCCATGGAGACATCCTTGATTCTTCTCATGGTCTACATTCAATTAATTGATAAATTTATTTGCCTCTACCTTCAAAATATATCTAAAACCCAAGCCACCATCACATCTCTTGAATTTTGTAAAACCTCTTGTGGCAAAGAGTACCACTTGACACCCAATATATTCTTTTTTATCAGTAATAGAATCTTTTAGCTGACACATGGACTCCTATATAAAAACTATACTTTCCAGGTATGATGGTCAGTATTACTTGACTGGATTGAGGGATGGCTCAGTGGCAAGTGAAGCATTAATTCTGCATGTATCTGTGAAGGTGTTGCTAGAGGAGATTGACAGGAGAGTCAGTGGACTGAGAGAGGAAGACCTGCCCTCAATGTGAGTGGGTACCATCTAATCGGTTTCAGGAATAGTTAGAACACAGGAGGTACAAGAAGGGGGACATTCAGCTTGCTTGCTTTTCTTTTTATTTCTTCCTCTGCCCCCGCCCCTGTCTCTCTTTTCCAGAGCAGTACCCTTTTTCTCCTCCTGCCCTAGAATATCAGATTCCAGGTTCTTTGGCCTTTATACTCTGGAACTTGCACTAGTGGCCTTCTGGGAATTCTCAGGCCTTTGGCCTCAAACTGAGGGCTGTACTGTTTGCTTTACTTTTAAAAACTTTGGACTTGGACTGAGTCATGCTACCAAAGACTTCCCTGGTTGCCAAACTAGCCATGCTAGTGACTTCTCTCATTCTCCAGTTTGCAGACAGCCTGTGATGGGACTTTGCCTCTGTGATTGTGTGAGTCAGTTCAATTCTCCCTAATAAACTCCCTTTCTCATATACATATGCATATACATATACATAACCACTAGATATTGGTTCTGTCCCTCTGGAGAACGCTGATTAACATACTAGACTTTCTTGCATCTAAGTGAGGCCAAATAACTAAGTTCTGACCAACAGGAAGTAAGCACAAATGTTATGCGAGCTTTGAAGTTTGGGAAGAATATGGATAAAATGGCTGGAACAAAAATATCTCCATAAGGGGAAGGGCAGGAGAACCTTATAGAAACACTCAAAACCTATCTTTGTGATTTGAATACTAATGACTCACACATTTAATGTTATTTATATCAGATGGTGCAATTAAAATTTATTTAGGACCAAGTTTGAGCATGCAACAAAGGTGAACATTCCTTACTCTGTCAAGAAGGGAAAAAGGAAAGAGAGAAAGTAGCATTTATCAAATACCAGGATCTCTGCTATGGTTTTTTTCATGTTATGAATCTGGGTTCTTACAACCACCCTTCTCGGCAGGGTTATTATCCACGTTTTACACAGAGACACGACCAAGGCTCTAGAGGTTCACTTAAAATGGCGCTGAAGTGGCAGGGCTCAGTTTGACCTCAGTGACCGGGTGTGAATTTGTTGATTTAAATAATATTTTAATTTAGTGTAGAATATATTGAATTATCCCTAATGTCCCACATGTTTTTTTCCAGTAGAAATGCAGTTTCCACCCCTCAAAATGGCATGACGTTTTAGTGATGAAATCATACGTGTGGATTCAGTACAGTGCCTGGGACCTAAAGAATTTCCTTCGTTCATTTTGGCTGCTATAACAAAATACCATAAACATTAGGACTTGTAAGCAACAGAAATATATTTTTGACTGTTCTGGAAACTGGGAATTCCAAGATCGAGGTGCCAGCAGCTCTGGTGTTTGGGGAAGGCCCACTTCTGACTGTAAACTCACATGGCCGAAAAGGGGCAAGGTGCTCTCTAGGGCCTCTGTTATAAGACCACTAATTCCATTCTTGAGGGCTTACAGTATAATCATTATCCAAAGGCCCCACTTTATTCTGTATCTTTGGTGTTTAGGTTTTCAACATATGATTTTGGAGGGCATTCAGACCATAGCAAAGATGTTTAAGAGAAGCTAATTTTCTGCACCCCCCCCAACCTTCCCTTTCTGAGGAAGATTACATAAGAGCTTTGTTAAAGATTTTAAGAAAATATTTGAACATTTGAAATGTGTGAATGTTTGAAATATTTGAAATAAATAATTGTATATAAGTCATGTCCTAGAAATGTTTCCTTGAATACTTATGTTTGCAATAAGTGTTTGATCTAAGTGTGTTTCAATTTACTGATTTGCATTGTAAGCCCAAGGAACAAATAATAAAGGTTTGTAAAACAATATCAAGAAAAATGGAAACGACAGCTTTCAGATAAGAATGCTTGGTACGGCTCATCTCCTGGTAGAATCACCAGAGCAGGGTCATCGCACATTTCTGCCTGGAGAGTACACCTCCACGACAGCCCAGAGCTTTCCCATCCTTAGCCTCAGATTATTAGCAAATATAGTGGGCATTTATCAGTTGTTCATTTGCAGGTAGCTTTGGTGAAGCAGCAGTTTCCTCCTTGTATATAGCTTTAATTTGCATACTCTTATATATGGCCTTCCAAGTTCCAAGTGGTAAATTCAGCTATGTCTCTTTCATAGTAAAAAATTTTTTAGATTTAAATTTCATCAACTTGCTCACACCTGTAAAGGAAAGCAACAGAACTAAGTTTTCTGTTTCTAGTTTCTATTTCCTATGTGGATTTTTAAAAGAACTATATTTTAATGATAAAGTGGCAAATTCCATTTGGCAGCACTTAGGATACAGGGACCATACTTGGGAAATATTCATTAACATTCAGTAATTTAAGAATCCTTAAGGCCTAATTATCAAAGTGAGTTTAATTACCACAGGCACCCATTCATTTAATTGGCTGGAAACACAAAAAGAAATTAAATGATACCAATGCCAATTTGGCCCCGAAGTCTCATTCTGTATTTATCATTTTTATAAGAAGGGTTTTCATGGCGATTGCCACTAGTTCCTCTGCTGAAACAAGCCCACAAAACCACTAGAGCAGCTCATCATTCTCTGTCCTCCTCGGGAACCCAATTAAAATTAGCAGGGCCTTGCATCATCATGTATCACATGTTATAGATTGTAAATACTCATCCCATTTGAGAGCAACAGGATAACTGTGTTCATAACAAATCTCCATAAGTCTAAGTGGTATTTACCACGGAGAAATGTGACAGGTAATGGAGAAGAGACTGAGAATAAAGGAGCCTCTGCAGTGTGATCATCATTTTACTCTGCCCAGAAATACTGCTGTGTCACTGCTTTGCTCCTTCAGAAAGCCTGGGAGTTCCTGTGCCAGTTGTCACTGATGCTGCTTCCACTGGCTGGAGGTGCAGACTACTTTGGCTATTTCCCTTGGGAGGTCAGACAGAGGTTATATGGGAAGCAGGTCTTGTTTACCCAGAGAGGACCTCCTGCTCTGTCCCTTGGCATGTTTACTTTCCTAGTTGCCTACTTGGAAAGCCCTATGCCTGCTGGCAGGGAGAGCTCCAGCCACTTTCACCACTTTCTCACATTTTCAGCTCTTGGGGCTTCAGTAAGACCTGCCTTTCAGTAACTTTCATAGACATGGGAACCCCTTCCCTGAGAGAGTGGGGAGCATCTTAGCAACTGCGATAAAAATGTTTCCTCAGGACCCACAAAGAAAATTGACAAGGCTGGCAATGACAGTTTGCAATGTGATGCAATCACAGGCAATACCAGGGTAGAAATTGAATGGGTGGCTTTCTTCTCTCTACACGTTTTTCTTTCCAAGTCCATTCTTTCTTTTTCTATTTTCATGTAAGTGTAACTTCTTTTTTGTATCTCTCCTTTATGGCAAATTTTATTGATGTCTGTTACAGCTCCTAGCAGATATTTAAGAAATGTGAATTGATTATGATTTACAGCCTAGAGACCTGATTTAAAAAACACACACTTTATTTTCTTATAAAGTGCTTTTCTGAGCTTTAACAAAAAGGCACACGTTGTTGAAAAGGTATCAGCCACTTAAATTGATAAAATTCTGAGGATCATCTCCTTCCTGCTGCTTAATACGAGCACAATGTCACAATTTCAATTTCCGAGACTCAACATTTGCCAGGGCCATTGCCAGCATCATTGTGGACTCTGGTGTTCATTCTGTCTTCCAGTTGGCAAGCCTTTTGATTTACTCAGCATTGGAAAGTCAATGGCGAGACTTACATTCTTTCTATCCCACTTTCAAAAACTTGGCAGTATCTTATTTTCAAAGTGGTCTGATGGAATGAGAATGGGGCTCCTGAAACTGCTTGATTTTCCAGCATGAATTTTGTTTAAACCTTCACCACAAGTTAGTTAACATGCAGTACATTGCCAAGGGATGCAGCCAAGTCTTTTCCTTTATTGTTCAGGAAAGTAAGACTTAACACAATGCCATCCTGGTCCACCTCTCTTTTTAACAGTGAACCACTGTAGTAATTTATTTTGGGTTATAGGTCCTATGAAGTTACACATATATCTTATTTTGAAGTAAGAACTACTTCAGCTAGTGCTTTAGCAGGAATTTTAAAAAGTAAAGTCAAAATTTATATAACAATCTTGGGTTAAGTGTTGTGTAATGAAGTCCTAACTCCCTTGAATAAAAGATAATAAAACAAACAAACACAAGAAAAAAAAAAAAGAAAAAAATGATTATCAAGAAGCCCATGGCTAAATTAAACCCACTAAAACTATAACTGAAAGGGTTTCTTTGTGTAAGAAAGCCAATTTCTGTCTTAATGCAAGCCTTTTACATCCTAAGATCTGGGCATCTAATTTATTCTTACTGATCTTCATCTCCAACTTTAAAAGCATCTCTTAAAAGGCTGCTTGCACAGCCTAAGGAATAACATCTTAAAAAGGACCTTTGAATACCAGTATTGGGTCAAGCTAAATGATATCTTGAACTGATCGACTTACTTTGAGTACCACGTGCAACTATGTTTTCTGGAATCCAGACTAGCAGCGTAGGCAGGTATATTGAGAAGAGTGAAACTCAGAGGGAGAAGGAGCAAGGGAAAGTAGGGTAGTAAGCAAATTCTTTAATTACAGCTTCCTACTTCAATTGAGCAAGATGAGTATTGGTTCACCTAAGAGTCAATAGTGCCCCAAGGCTATAGATAATAATGAACTTCAACAAAGGCAACTATATTTGCCATAGCATGAGTATGTTCAAGTTTTAAAGCTTATATATGTAAGTTGATATATATATGTTTATAAAAACATATATATGTAAGTTGATAAATATATATGAACATATATATGTCAGTTGATATGTATATATCAACTGATATATATATGTGTATATATATGTATATATATATGTGTATATATATATGTATATATATGTGTATATGTATGTGTGTGTGTGTATATATATGTATATGTATATATCAACTTACATATATATATATCCCACTACAGAGTAAAGTTCAGGAAATATATTTGTGTGAAACATCAAAACATAAAGCAGTCATTGGAACATAATTTTATAAAAGAAGTAAATACATTTAAAAATTGTTATTTTTTTTCCACCAGTTAAGCAGTTGCATCAAGTGTTTGCTACTATTTCAGGCCGTCAGCCTAAATTTATGTGGAACCATCAAAAGAGCACACATATAAAAGTACATAGATTTTGTGTGGGATTTATTGTAAATTATCATATGTGTATGTATATGTAGTAATAGAAGTGAGTATTTACTGAATGTTTACCATGTACCAGGCGCTTGTAACTGGTGTATTATGCATAAATACGTATGAAGTAATCAAAAGACTTATTTTGTTCTTTTAGGTATACTGCTATTCTTTTAAAAAGTTTAATAACCTGCTCAGGCAGGATCGTGACTTTCTCTCCCAGCATTCTAAGTCTACTTTGGGTTGTACAGATACTTTTATGTGAAAAATCAGAAGATCCAGTACATAATAAATTAAAGTCACCATGTGATTTAACATTAAGTCTCCTCCTGCTTTCCCAAATCTACAAACCCGAAGTGGGAAAGGGATGGGTCTGGCTTTCCTCTTTCATTCACTTGCTTGCATGTCCGGATCGGCACGTCTGCCGGGGAGGCTCTTGGCCAGCAAGAGGGTCCCAACCTGGAAGGAGAGAAGTGTGCAGGAAATAAAGAAGATAGACAGATGGGGTCTGGAGGACTGAATGGGCTGTGCCTAAGCAGCAATTTTATTTGTGCATAGGGTCCCAATATATACTTTCAGCAGCTGACATCAACCCACATTGTTGATTGTATACAATAAAGGGAAACAAAAAGTTACAACACAGAAGGTCTGGGGTAGAAGAAAAATATCAGTAAACAAAAGGAGTACTTAATCAGGAGCCATAAAAGAGACCATGAGAATCACAAAACAGGAAGATGATTTTCTTATCTATTGAGCAAGGGTTTACATTTGGAAAGGGGATATTCCTTAAGGGTCGGAAGGATTCACAAATCCTCAAAGGCAACAATCTCCAAGAGTCACAAGCATGGCCACAGGGCCTAGGCAGTGCTCAGTAAACAGAGTCATAAAACTAGCTCAGAACAGGATTTAAGATAAAACACAATGTCTAGTAAGACCACACAGCCATCACCAAGCCATTGTGTCGGAGTCAGGGAGTCTAAAATAACTTCAACAGAATCATCCATTTTTAGTTCCTGCTTCCTCATAGCTCGACTGC